>JAYMFT010238076.1:0-11091 GCA_038088735.1 Panulirus argus | reverse complement strand
CCCCTCTCTCTCTCTCTCTCTCTCTCTCTCTCTCTCTCTCTCTCTCTCTCTCTCTCTCTCTCTCTCTCTCTCTCGGCACCCGTATATACAACAGCATTTTTAAACTCTTGTTATCACGTAATCCAACAATGTCACTGAGCCTCCAAAACCCCACACACTCACCCATGTATACCTGTTGATGCACTTTTTAAACTATGTCTTCCCAATCCCCAACTCCATTTTTTCGCCTGTACAGAGCTCGAAAAGCTGTTTCCCCATTTACGTTTCCCCGGGACAACCTAATGTCCCCCCGAATTATATACCCTCGACGGCCACATCACCCACTTTTGCATTCAGGTCTCCCTCTATCACCGATTCGATCCCTTGCATCTAACTTGGCGAACCACTGTCGCAAATCCCCCGAGCTTCGAAAATGAATCTATTTTCTTTCTTGACGCCTACTGCCAGGTTACATAAACAGTAACAATCACCCGCCTCTCGTAGGATACACTCATTCCAGCCCACACCAGTTTTGAAGTACATACCTTAACACTTTTTTAGCACACTCCAACAACACCTCGTCCTTCATCAGAAGTGCCACACACTCCTTCGCCCTTTCCATTCAGTTTCATTCCACTCAGAGCCAGAGCATCCAGGTTCCCCTTCCCAAAATATACTACCTGTCTGTCCCTTCTTCTCAAGCTGGTTACGTTCACTGACATTCAGACACCCCAGCCTTAAGCTTCGAGCTCCTTGGGTAAAGACACGCCCCTATTACCGACATAAGATTGGGGAAAGGTGGATAGATAAATAGACGGGTAGTAGATGATTTACTAAAAGACTGAATAGATTTGACGAATAGAGAATCAGTAGACAAATGGATTCACGAGTCAGTGAATTAAATAAGATATATGTTAAATCAGTGGTTTAACAAACGCACATTCTTAACACATCAGCTTCGGAGAGTTTTAATTCAATAATGGCTCAATCTGGAACAGCGGTTCATGAGGTATAAGTCCCGCTGGTCAGACTGTGGGGTGAAATTTAGGTCAAGTTTCCGTCAACTTCGCGACAAATAAAGAAAAAGAAGAATAACAACAATCGCACGAAGAAAACGGGGTCTCGCTAATACAGTCGCTCCTTCGAATATAAATCAGGTCCGTGTAATTTCATGGGGGGAATTTATAGTAACAGAGTACAGCAAACTGTTGCTGTATGAGATATCACTAGTGAAGTAGTTAGTCTTTCACTACATGTATGGGTAAAAGGTAGGTAATTGATTAGGAGATGCTAATGCTATTTTTTATGGCTCCCTTCTCCTCTAAATGTAATCTATCTACTGTGGATTATGTTAAGGTAATTCATTCGGATACCATTTGTAAAGATGCCGTGAAAAATACTTATTTTTTTCTCTGGGTTCTCCTGCAAGGTTCCATTAGATATACGTCATAGTATAATTGCCTCTTAGCGTGTGTCTGGCTTTGAACTTTACTGATCAAGTCTGAGGCCTCGCCATCATACCAAGGGTCGTACCGCCGTGCTCAAGGGTCATATCGTTGTGCTCAAGGGTCGTACCGTCGTACCCAAGAGTCGTGCCATCGCGCCCAAGGGTCATACCGCTTTGTTCAAGGGTTGTAACGTCGTACTCAAGGGTCGTACCCATTTGCTCAGAGTTTCTTAGCGTCGTGCCCGGGTCGTACCTTCGTGCTCAAAGGTCGTACCGTCGTGCTCAAGGGTCTTACCCTCGTGCTCAGGTCGTATTGTCGTGCTCAAGACGGAGTTAAACGTCCTTAGCTTCCTACAGCTATACTTCTTTTTCAAGCTTTAAGTTATAATCCACAAGGTCAAGAAATAACATCAGGGTGATCACAAATGTTCTGTTACTAGACCCACATAACACCCAACCTGACCTCACCCTTCAAATTCTAAAACCAGCTTGATGATATAGATTGTGAACAGTTCTGTGAAAGATGCTTGGACAGAACAGCCAAAGTCCATAATACTGAATTTTAGAAGAAACTTCTTATAAAGGATATAGAGAAGTACTTCTGTAGAACAATATTAGCGGATGAAAGGAACGAATAGAGTTATGAGACAGCGAATGTAAATAGCATATACAGAAGTTTAAAAAGTTGTGTGATTGTAGAGACAGCAACGGGGCACAACAAATGTAGCAATGTCTCCCCATACAGTACAAATAGATAATTACCCATAGATTCACACACACACACACACACACACACACATATACACTGGTGGATAGATGGAAAGATATCTAGATTATACAGGCAGGAAATAGGCAGTGTAAGGCAAGAGAGGCCGACAAAGCAAGCTGTACAGAAATCCTTTTTCCCCAACAGTCTGTGGCGAATCAGCCTATAGTCATCGCTACTACATGAGGATCGTTGGCGGCAGGAGTGTGGTGGCCGGGGAGTGGCCCTGGCAAGTGGCACTACAACAGAAGGACCCGTACAGCGGAGAGCGGCTCGGGCAGCACTGCGGCGGTACTCTCATACATCCGTCGTGGATCCTCACCGCCGCCCACTGCATCGTCGAGTGAGTAGGTTCCGGGTATCTTACAGTGGGTGTCTCATTCACTACTGTTGAGTAAACTGTGATGTTTCTAGTTTGAATAGTATATGAGTCGTTGAAGATGTGTTTCATTGTTGGTTGTTCACATCCACATAGTTTTTACTTAAAAAAAGGATTGATATATGGATATTGTAACTTTTTGGAATTGCAGATTTTAGATTTTTCAGAAACCTAAATTAAGGTAGAAATGACCTTCGCTGTTAACGCAGCAGATAATTCTGGGTTGATCAGTCAGCCATTTACTTTCAAACTATTTGATATCAGCTCCACATCCTCTTAAGATCGACTCACATTTCATGTAGTCAAGATATTTTTTATTCCATGTCAAACATACCACTTTTGTCTTTTATGGTCATTAAGCATGCATCTTTGATTTGCACTTGTGGTATTAACTTTGTTGAACTCTTCCAGATCTACATTAGGACTCATAATCTATCTTCTCTCATCCCTGTTTTCCTTATTCCAGACCAAAGTAAACATCCTTTTCTTTCACTGTAGCAGGTACGTCTTGAGACCTGATGACTCTCGATGTTAGTTTTAAGCCCTAATTACTCTTCCAGAAATGTCATAAACCTTAATGACTCTTCCAGGTTCATCATAAGCTGTAATTAGTCCTACAAAATTTAGTCCTTCTATCCATTTTAACAGTTCGTAAGTTATTTGTTTCCTTATTAATAATGACTCCTTCTCAGCCCGATCTTCAAGTTTGCGCTGCCACCGCCCTTCTGGACGGTCAGGGTTGGGGAGATCAGCCTCTCTGCTGAGACTCAGCGCCTCTATCCTGTCTCCAGGGTCATCATACACAAGGTATGAACAATGAAGAAGAGTTATATGTCGTAAAATGAGATATGCTAAAAAACACAAGAGAACAAAGGAGATGGGAGTGTAGTCATGTGATGTAAGTTGAGGTTTGCCTAACAAATCTTTGTTCGGTACACTTGAAAGACTTAATATTGTACGATCATGGACTTTTGTGGTGTAGCAGTGTTGCTGACTCTGAAGCATTCACGGGCCACCTAGGGTCGAGTCCGCATAGATTGGAATCCTGGTCACGGTTGTCGATCCACTAGAGTTAACCCAGCTTATTATCCTACCCTTTGGGCTAGTCGATAATATGGGTACCTAGCCTTGTCTAGTATATATATATATATATATATATATATATGACCTTATGGGTCATGTCAAAGGCCTGTAAGGGACAGGTCAAAGGCCAGTGGTGTGTTGAGATGTTTTAAAGATAAGGGTGCATTGAAGAATGCTTTTGTTCTAACCCATATTGAGGTCAAAGGTAAATGATTTTTCAGGGCGTAGTACAGTGAAAATGAGGGAGTTTTGGAGATGGTCTTTCATCTGACCTGTAGGCTTCAGGTCAAAGGCAAGTGGTGTCAGAGGTGTAGTGAAGGTTAAGGTTTAAAGAATGCTTTTGAACCAGTTTCCAGAATGATTTATGCTATATTGAAGGGCTGGCCACAAGAGAGTGCATTAATCTTTCACCATTATCATGATTCAGTCATGAATAATCATACCTTAGCTATTATTATCCTACATGATAACAAAGTTACTCTAAGGAAGCTGAAGGAATAATCTTTAAGATATGATTGGAATATAATACAGGAAAAGTTTTGTTTCTTCTCCCAGAAGGGAAGGAAATGGAGGAAGAAATTTTTGAGTTCGCACAAGCGACAGGGATAAGAATATACAAAGGTGTTTCTCAAAAGACCATAAGCATTTATCCCCATAATCAAATAATTGCTGTGAAATACACCTTAGTACACTGATCATGATACTTGTTTTCAGGAACTCTTAATAATGCCATCATTCAAGAAACATAAAGTGTTTGAAGATCAGGTCTGTTGTGAGTGCAAAAATATGTCAGTTCCAACACTTTGCCTCCAGAATTTCTTCTGAGCTTCTGATGTGCTGAAATTAGTGATACACACTGAAGCTTTTCTCACATGATTGTTTATTTCCAGTTCTTTGATGCGACGACCTGGGACAATGACATTGCACTGGTGAAGCTAAGGAGACCCCTAGACCTGGAGGAACATGCAGGCCTCGTAAACACCATCTGTCTCCCATCCAGGAATATGTCTTTCCTTGGTCTCCAGTGCTCTGTCACTGGATGGGGCAGGACCAAGAAACGTAAGCTTAAGCAATTTTATTTTAGTAAAATTAACAAACCTAAACTATCAAGTACTACAAAAAGTAAGATCAGGACTGTAAATATCAGATACAGATAAGGGAAGGACTTAGAAATGTATGAACTAAGAGTGTCATGGTTGAGGCTGTTATAAGAACCATGAATATTAGGAATGACTGAATGCTTTTGACTAAGTGTTCCATCTATCAGAAAGGCTAAAGGCCTGAAGAATCCTGAGAGCAGAAGTGATAGAATCTCCACACATAAGAACATAATTACTAGAAGCAGCTGGAAGAAGTGTTAAGTATTGTGAGTATTAGGGAAAGCTGAAAAGTGAAGTTGGTCCAAATGAACATAAGGCAACATACCATAGATGGAAACTGGATCCAGCTACTTAAGAATCAAGAATGGTTTTGATAAAAACATGAAACTGTAGTATCATATGTGGCTGACAGTCTAAGCCATTCAAAGCTACCTGAATTTTAGAAACATCCAATGGCTGCAGCAAGGAACGAGAATAGAAGGTATGACAAAAGAACCATAGAATCAAGAAGTTCCGAGAGTTAGACCTGGAAACGTGGAATTCAGGAACAGTTGAAGGCACGAAAGAGAACATGAGTATCATAAAAAGCTGAGGTCAACACCAAGTAAACTTTCCTGAACAGTTAAGGGTAGAGCTTGTACTGTGCAGAGCTAGAAGAGGACCAAGGGATGCAGAATGAATATATGGTATTTTCTCTACCTAAGAAAGAAAGAAAAAACTTCTCATCATAGTATTGTCCACAAGATTATGTGTTAGTTTTTACAGATGTGCATCTAAATTAATCAATGAAAGAAAGAAGTGACAGGCCTACTCACCAAAACATTATGTACGTATAAGTACTTTACATACATATATTCATTGTACATATCAGAGTGGTTTCTCTTCATGATACCTTTGATCTATACATTGAATTTCTGGTTCAGTCTTTTTTTTTTCAGTGCTGAAGCAGCTATCTGCTACAAATTCTTAAGTGAAATGCAAAATCACGTAGCTTTTTATTATGAGCTACCCCATCTCCAGTACGATAAATTACCTTTGAGTACAATAATTTACAGGACTTTTCTATTATAAAAGCTATGATTACTGTTTTATTTTGTAAGAAGAATGCATTATTATACAATGCAATTCTGTTATTAAAATACCTTTAACATCTATAGGTTCTTTATTATTGCAGATCATTAATGTTAGTAGATTCACCAGATCTCTCCCCAGCATGGGTTCATGTTACTAACCACCTTGGCTAGACATTATGTTTGACTGTATTTCACATCTCGCAGAAGGGAGCAACTCCGACCTGCTACAGACCATTCGTGTGCCTGTCATGACCAACAAGAAGTGTCAGCGTGCCTATAGGAAGGTCAGCCCTGTCAGCAGTAGAATGATCTGTGCCGGTTTTGACCTCGGTGGGATGGGACCCTGTGTCGTGAGTACTTCCTTCAGGATCTCATTGTCCTTCCTTGATTCCTTCCACTGCTGTTTTTGTTTATTAAGAACCTTCTCCACTCCCTCTACCACTGGTCATATCCCTTACTTTCACCCATCATTTCCTCTCCCATGTTGAAGGTATATTGCTATTGATGCTAGTAACATTGATTATGGCTGTAATGATGCCCATTTTTTGTGGTTAAGAGGATTAGGAGGAAAAAAATTAGGCAGTGGTAAAGATGGTAATAGGCCCTTACAAATTAAATACTTCACTATTTTATTTAATCTTCCTTATTCCATGTGCTTTTATTTATGTCAATAAGTTCTTAAAGGTTTCAGTACTGATTATGATGGTGGTGATGGGATTGTGATGACAATGATGATATTAAAGTGTCCATGTGCTTATCATAAAACACTACCAACATATGCTGTACAACTTTTGTCATATCTTTGTACACGTGATTTCTCAAATAGATTTATTTTTACCTCCATCATTTTTGTACATTTTGTTTCTGATTTCACATAACTAAAAACACCTATATGTTCTGTTTTCTCATGTAAATTTATCATGTGATAGTTGAAAAATTGGTTGTTGATTTCTTTAGTCTTCAAATCATGGAGTATCCTTGTATAATCAAAATAAACAGTGGCACAGATTACGAATAGATTCAAAGGAGGGAGATACTTGAAAATGTGTTCCTTTGTTCATTCTTCCTAGTTTTGTTAAGTAGTGTTATTTACCAGGATACTTACATCAAGAAATTACAATATTGTACTGTATGTCCTTGCTATTTGCTATGAAGAACACTATAGTTTTTCCTTTCTTTGTAGTTTCTTTCACGTTAAATTATCAGACTAAGAGATAAAGCTTACACAGCCAAATATAATACCACCAAACCCTCAGTTTATGCAGTCTGAGTTTGAGAAAAACTCATACAAATAAGGTATTACTAATACAGATTGTTAATACTGTTTTTAATGTTTAGCACCCTAAATAAGCCTCAAGTCATGACAAAAAAAAGAGCTAAGTATAACTGTATAAGAAAAGTGATCAAGCTTCATTTTACTCAAACATATAAGTATGCCTGAGTAATTACCCTGGTCTTCTATCTTCCCTCAGGGTGATAGTGGTGGACCACTCCAGTGTCGGACACGAGGAGGGCCCTGGATCCAGGCGGGAATCACCTCATGGGGTGTGGGTTGCGCTGAGCCCTCATACCCCGGTGTCTACATCAGGGTCTCGGACTACCTTGACTGGATTTACAAGCATCTTGAGAAGAGCCGCTGAATAAGGCTCTTTGTCATATAGCCTTTAAGAAAGAATAATTCTGTTTTGTTGGGCCATGCATACATCTTTTACAGTCTGGAAAGGAAAAAGTTACTGATTCTATCTTCAGAGGACTATATTTGTCCTACTTTTTAGCATGACTCAGAATGGAACTCTTGTCCATGCCTCTATGGGTTTTGACCAGACCTTCAAGGTTCTTGGATTCTGTTTCCATGAACCTGAAAAACAGTTATTGAAAAGCCCACTCAGCAAGCAACTGAGACTGGTACAACAAAACCTTTGGCTCCCTCCTTTAGGGTACAATTGCTCTTTACTGAAGTCTGAAAGAACTATGTGAATAACCCTTATCCAAGAATGTGATATAGTCCCTTCCTCTGGTGAACTGAAAAAAAAAAAAATATATTGAAGGTTCAAAATCCACTTGGCAATATATAGCATACTCATGGAAGGTATGCTGATGGTGTTCGTAGGAAGAACATCGCTATTCTATGATTAGTTTTTGCAAAGTGCAACAAAAAGAAAAAATTCTATTGACTGAAAAGACTGGTGTTTCTTTTGTGCATTACACACTTAATACAATGCTTGATTCTTTTTGTCTGCTGATGAGTTTTGTGTTGAGCCAGGTTATTGCTGCTTAGCAGATGCCGCATGATCATGCCAAAGTGAAATGTACCTCAAGACAATCTTTCCACATAGCAGGACTCCTAGTGCCACACATTTACTGATAATGAGAAGTTTTATTGACAAACTCTGCAAAATTGCCCTTTTAGCGTGGCAAAGAGTGAACTGATTGACACAGCCAAGCAAAATATTGTGATTTAAAAATGAGCCATTGCTTCAATTGCACCTTTCATTCGGAAGCTGAATATCTTGCAAGATGTAACATAAGGATGTGCAGAATGTTTATATGAAAATTTGTAAAAGATTTTCCACAGAATCATGAATTTATGCTGTTAACTAACGTAAGTCTAGCTCTCTGTCTGTCTGTATCTCTGATGCCTGTTCCCAACTGGAACTCCCTCAAGGGGGTGGCCATGGCAATACTCTCCATAACTAGTGAACTCCAGGGTCGCTTCTTAGTTTTTACTGCCTTACACTTAACAGGCCACTGGCAGAGGGTAACTCTAGCACAGTGTTTGCAGAGGCTCCTACTTAATGTTCCTGCTGAATACTTCTACCTAATGCTCTTGCCTAATGTTCCTACCCACTACTTCTACATAAGTGATTCAAAAAAATGATGCTGACTTACTTCATATGTTTGTATACATATGTTGTAGATGTTATTCATATTCTACATTGTCATAAGTGTTATAGAAGTAGATTTTTCTACACTTTGATATATTTCAAAGTTATGTTGACTGTAAATCAGTTTTGTACTTTTATTTTTCATGAATATTGTGATTCTGACTGCCATATACACAATTTAGCACTAGCATTTCTTACAAAGGGGAGAGTTAGTTTGTTCAAATATGTATGATTTCTGAGTTACTGTGACTGCTATCTGATTTCTGTCAGAGGGAATTTCAGGGAGAACAAAAAGCCAATACACACTCTCTCTCATTGGTTATCAGTACTGTGTTTGATAATAAGTCTAAGTTGTAATTTTTTCTTGACAATTAAGAACCCACACTTTCAATATGTGGACTCAGACAGAAAAAACTTCTTATGGTATTTTAAGTTACTGTATACAATTTTTTTTTTGGAAAAATATGATGGAGAGAAAATATCCTTATACATTATATATGTATATAACTGGAAGGCAAGTGCTTATACTGTGAGCAACTTTCAATGAAACTAAAACCATTTTAGGAGAACTAACAGGATGGCAATGGTGGCTAATAGATTGAGATTACCTGCATGAGTGAACTTAGTTTGTAATTATTCAGTGGCCAACTACTCAGAGTTTCACCTTCATTTCATATATATTGAGTCTCATTCCAGTATTCATTGCTAAGACTAATATAGGTTCATAAGAAGTTGTAAAATTTTTTCTTTGGGCATCCCAGTTGAAAATAGTTTTCAGCAATTTGTGTGTCTTTCTGTTATAAGTCCAGAGAAACATTCTACACTTTTGTTGATTGGAAACTCATGTTAAGAGTTTGTTGTTCAAGTTTGACCACAACCATGCTGCATTTTTGCATAGTGATACTAGGTTAGTTAGCTGTACTCATATTATTTTTTTGGTACAAGTGCATGTAGTGCCATCTCTTGGTGACGGTTAGGTAGTACTGTATCTATTTATTAATTTACCTATAAACCACAGCCTCATGTCAAAGGTACTTTACATGATGTTATAGGGTGCTAGCAGAATCATCATCTTGTCATAGCTGCCCACTCAGTGAGAGACAAGATTAAGAAATAAAAATGTGAGGGGTCACTGGATGCCTCTGCTCTAGACTAATGAATGGATGTGCAGAGATCTGATGATGGACTTCCCTCTTTCCCTAGTTGGAGTACAGAGTGTACAAAGTATAATAAAGCTAAACATCCTGTACTGTGCCTTTCTAGGGGAATGTTCCCTTTGATGGGAAGCCACAGGGGGGAGAAATCCTAGGTTTTTGTGTTATGATGCACATGAATTATGTTTGTCCAAGATGTGGTTACAGTGACTTCATAATACACATGAGCATTATGAATGAGACTGAATGGTTTTCTTATAGATCGGGGATACAGTCAGACCATTGTCCAACATGAAGTCTCTTTCCACACCTGTCATGCATCAGCTTATTTATTCATGGCCACCTAGCTTGTAATGAATAAGACCAGAGTGCACTGGACCCAGGTTCATAAGAACACAAGACTTAGGATTGTAAGTTATCCCTAGATTTTTCCTTTATCTAATACTAATTACAAAATAGTACAATAATTCTAGTTTGATTAAAATTTCAATTAATTTAATAGACATTAGCAGATGCCCATAAAAAAATCCAAATACATAATTCCATACAGTTTAAATACCATTTTTACTTGAATTTTTGTATGCTGTACATTTGATGTTTGGGATAGACTCTAGCTTATTGATATTTAGCTGTTTATAGCC
Source organism: Panulirus argus (assembly GCA_038088735.1). Taxonomy (NCBI): domain Eukaryota; kingdom Metazoa; phylum Arthropoda; class Malacostraca; order Decapoda; family Palinuridae; genus Panulirus; species Panulirus argus. The sequence goes on along the minus strand of JAYMFT010238076.1, from coordinate 584 downwards.
ATCAAAACCAACATACATACATACATACAGCTATAACTATAGGCTATGAGTAAAAAGTCATTTGTCTAAGCTACACAGAAGATATGATGATCATCTTGACAATGTTGTGTTATTTTGAGACTAATACTCCTATGTATTCAGAGCAGAGAACTGACTGTGACATGACACATCATAACTCTACAACCTTTTCCTTCTTCTTGTGGTTACCATCATACAATCATTGTTACCATTATGTACACTGTTTGTTTGCATATATATATATATATATATATATCTTCCCTGGGGATGGGGAGAAAGAATACTTCCCACGTATCCCTGCGAGTTGTAGAAGGCGACTAAAAGGGGAGGGAGTGGGGGGCTGGAAATCCTTCCCTCCTGTTTCACTTTTCCAAAAGAAGGAACAGAGAAGAGGGCCAAGTGAGGATTTTTTCCTCTAGGGATCAGTCCTCTGTTCTTAACGCTACCTTGTTAACGTGGGAAATGGCGAATATGAATGAAAAAAATATATATTTATTTATTATACTTGATCGCTGTTTCCCGCGTCAGCGAGGTAGCACCAGGAAACAGACGAAGAAAGACCCATC
>JAYMFT010238065.1:0-11091 GCA_038088735.1 Panulirus argus | reverse complement strand
TCTATATATATATATATATATATATCTATATATATATATTCTTGTCAAAAGCAGGTACCCAGTCTTTCGACTAGCCCCTAGAAGAGCCTGAACAGCTGGATTGACTGAGGACCAACTACCACGACCAGGATTCGAACCTGTGCGGGTTCGACTCCAGGCAGCCCGTGAACGTCTCATGGTCAGCAACGCTAATTTGTTTTCTGCGATGGCGGCGGTTTCTCCAAGACAATAACCTTAATGATATGCGCTATGCCAACACCTGTACACAGGACAACATTGAACAACAGCAAACAGTACCAGAAGAGCATTGTTTAGACAATCCTTTTTCGTTGTATATAAACCAGGTATCGTCTATTTGTAAACAGATCTTATGTAAACCAAGGTTTTACCACAAAAGGTTTAATAAAGCTGGGCCCTATCTAAACATAGGTCCTCACAGTTAAACAGGTTCACACCAACAGTGTGTGTGTGTGTGTGTGTGTGTGTGTGTGTGTGCTTACCTCAAATCCACCATGGAATTCTATCAACCAACCTCGAAAGGAAGTTTTCTGTTCATAAAATATCATTACTAGGTGTATCCTGAACCTTATACAGACACCTTTATTCTAGCACACGCGTCGCCCATTGCAGAAAGACCCACAAGTGCAATAAAAATGGGGGGCTCACTTTCTCCTATAGCAGGGGTGGGTGAGCTGATTTTATCCCTTGAAAGTTGAAGGACAACGAAGGAAGAGAGAGAGAGAGAGAGAGAGAGAGAGAGAGAGTCTGCGTATTTACGACAAGATTTTGTAGAAAGGTTAATGATCAGATTGTATCCTTGTCACCTCGAATTTACATCACTCGCCACTATCAATTCTGGCACCAACATTATCGTTTCACCAGCAACACAAACCACATTGTATAAGCCATGAATAGAAACCACAATACATACTCTACGAACATAAATAAGCCACAGGTTTCTTCATCACATAATCAGACTTTAATACACCCTAAGAAGAAAAACATGTATCCGCAATTCACAAGGTTCGAGACGCGCATCACACCGTCAAAAGAATGCAGGATTCACGAGGGTGGGGCGCCGGAGCCAGCCTGATGGACGCGATCCCAGAGAACAACAAAGGCGGGTTCACAGGCGTATAAAGCCAACGAGGGGGAACGGATTCCCAGGTTACGTAAAGGGAGTCACTGTTGATTCTGGGAAGTAGGTCAGGTTCAGGTGCATAAAACCCCACGTTAAAACACAGGTGACCCCGGGGTTATGACAACACGCCAGTGTTCACCGGGAAACAGTCCCACGTCAGGGGAAACTTAACACGGAAACGACATGTCATGGTAGCGGCATCATGCATAGAGCTCCGTGTCATAATGAAACGCACTAAGTAGCGACTGACAAGAAACAGCTCACACACGAAGCCTTTTCGCAGAGCAAGAAGTCTAACAATGAGCACATAAGAAAGCCAGCTGTAGAAAGCCACATAACACGATAAGCTCCACACAAAGAAATCCTATCATCACAGTAAAGTCGGCTAAAACTGAACCCTATAGTCCTGAGGCACCAGTAAGCGATAACAGACCCCAAACAATGCCAGGCTCGTGAGGTTACAGCCCGGGGCTCAACATGGACAAAACTCGGCGTTTGCATGATGAGAACCCCGAGGGTTCAAGCGGACAGAACTCGTGGTTCATACGGACAAAACCGTAAAGTTGTCTTAGACAGTATCCAAGGTTCACATGGACAGAGCCCTGAGATCACACATTTCAGAAACTAGGGTTCATACGACAGAGACCCTGAATCAGTCCCACAACACCGCTAGCTTTACACAGACAGAACCTCAAGGTTCAAGGGCCAGACAAATAGGCAGTCATACAACCTCTTAATTATATATCCTTCTTCCCCAGACGGGTACCCCGCCCCCCACCCCACCATAATTTGTAAACAAACGAGCGGCAACACCTCACCTGGAACACAATACGCTACAAGTTACCTAAACTACGTTGTTAAAAGTTATCTGTAAGTTATTTTTAGATATTTAAACGGATAGAGTAGCCCATGTTTAGGTAAACAAAGCTGTTCCACGTATGTATATACATAATTTTGCGCAGCTGGCAACTTGACCCACCCGGTGGTGAGTTGCCAGTTAGTGAGTGAACAAGTCTAGACATGCAAACGATCTAATGTCTCTAATTGGTCAAGTCTGAAGCAAGTGATCGACATGGAAACTAGGGAGACTGATAACTGGGCTATTCCCCGTACGATGATACACTAATTTCACTTACATAATCATATTACGGTTTGTAACTACAGACGCCTGATGACCCAGTTCCCGCACCATACGGGCGCTTCCAAGGTAATGTGATGCCATCTTAGGTCACTGCCATGTAATGCGTCTTTTCCTCATGATAATGATTCTTTAATGACGTTAAATTACCTGGGAAGGGTTAACATGACGACGCTGTGCCAGTAGGTTCTGCACGAACAAATATCACCAAATACTTCATGGATGTCTTACAAGGAATGGTAAATGTACATTTCATCTCTCACACATTTGTTACCGGGCTCCGCCTGCTCCAGGTTTCAAGGCGAGTGAAGAGTCACATTTGGCGAGGCTGTAACACTGTGAGTACAGTTTCGTCAAAGAATTTCTCACTCCAAAGGAGGTCTTGGATGACATCAGAGCTCTTTCATTAATATTGGTCCTGGGTATTATAACACATCTTTCATACATGTTTGCCGTTTCCCGCTTTAGTGAGGAAGCGCCAGAAACAGACAACGGAGCCTTATGATAATATAGTGTCATCTGAAAAATAAAATAGCTTTTTAAAGAAGTTTGATGCTGAGACCAGTCGCAGACTGGCCAGAGAAGTGCCATGGTGTATATTTCTTGAACTGGAGGTGACGTTATATCCAGAACAACATTTCTCACAAAGCCTAATAATATACAGAACTGCAGCTACGGTAAGCGCTAGCAACAGGAAGTTATCACCAGAGCTGCACCACCATAAACCAATATGGCACCCGACACTACATAACCTTCGCCTTTCTACCGCTGGCTAAATTGACTCCTGGATCAAGAAGGCTGGAACCAGACGCGTGAGATGGTCGGGAGGCAGTCTTACAGGGGACTCTACTGGTTCTCGTTCTGAGTCAGCCGCTTGCCCCAGGGGTTGACACCTTACTCAGACACGTTTTAGGATGATGCTGCACGACGCAACAAGGGAATGAAGGACTGCGGGATTTGAATAAAGTACAACTCGAGTCGGACAAACTGGTTACTGGGCTTAGCTAAAATAAATCCAGAGTAGAGAAGACTGGAAAAAGATCAGAACAAACAGATTAGACTTCTTCACCGAGGAGCTGCGCCGATGAACACCTGTGTCTCATTTGTGCCTCACATCTGGCACCTCTGTCCCTCGTCCCGTCCCCTCAACCGTCCCCAGGTGGCGCAGCAAGTGTCGCCCGCCCGTCCGCCCGCCGGGGACTCATACATAGCCAAGTAGCACGGGCGTCCTTCACCGCCTCCTTATGGCGTGCGGCAGGTGAGTCCTCGCCCACACAGTGTCTCCTGACGCTGTCTTCCTCGACCCATGTCTGTCTCCCTCTAATGTCTTTCTCAACAACGTCTGTCTCCAGACACGCTCCCCCTGTACAGTGACAGTCCTCCTATACATCCCCCTCCCCCCACACTCACACATTATCTCTCCGTAGTTTTCTCCACATTCTCATTATTCTGGAATTGTTGTTCTCCCAATCTCATAATATTTCTCACACAATAAATCCTTCTCTGTGTAGTCATCCTCGACCAGCCACAGTGCCTCCTGTATAGTAATCATGACCCTTTTAAACACATGTACTCCTGCTCCCATGGTGACTGAGTGTCGCTGACCGACACTCATGTTCTACCTCAGACACAATGTTCTCCATAACACATTCCCTCGCACACTTGGGGAGTGCCTCTGCCATACATCTCACACGCAGCCTCTGATCACCTGTCCTAAATAAGACAGACACTGACAGAGAGGCCAAGGGAGGGTTACATGTAATCCCTCGCAGTTCAAACGAGACGCACAAAACCAAGAAATGAGAGCGATATGGACGGACGGATGGAGGGGAAGCCCCCTGTACTGAGAATAGGAAACCTTTCCATCAGTGTTTTCATACAACACTTCCGGGGCAGTAGATTCTCCCCATACTATGCAGCGTTCCGTCCTAAACTTTTTTTCCCCTAACGGCTGGTTATGGAGGTATCTTCTGCATTTATATCCTATTTCTACCACATAATGAGACTATGACCTCAGACACCTTTATCGCGTACCATCAGATCTCCTGTTCTCTGTCCTTCATCACGCGGGCAGTCCACCCTCCTCTCACACCTCACCCTACCCTGCACACTTCCCCCTCGAGCCTAGCAGTCTTGCCGTGGTAGGAGCCCCGGAGCTGGGCTCACCCTACATGGCGTGCCCGGTCAGGTTAGGTGGTGCATGGCCTCACCCTCGTCTGGCCACACCACCACCACCTACATCTCATCCCCGCCATATACAGTGGCTATCCTGCTTCCCTGTCTGCTGAACCACCACGCTAACTATCCTGGCAGGACCTACCTACAAGGACCTCCTGGACTCACAAGGACCGTCCAGACCTACAGGGACCTTCCGGACCTGCAAAGACCTCACGGCATGCCATGGACTCACTCATGGGTAACTGGTACTTGCAAAGGACTTCGGAGTACCTGTTTTGGTAACTGGTACCTCTGAAGGCCCTGGGAGTACCTGATCCCCAATACCTGGAGAGGCAAGTAATGCCCCAGGTGTTCAGTAATCTCAGCACAGTTGTACTGTACGTAACATTGCCGCCGTCGGCTTTAAATAATCATTTTCATCTGCAGTTTTCCTGAGGCACGTCATTTACGGTCGAGCCTGCCTCTTTATAGGATGGCCCGGGCGAGAGCTTGAGAGTAAGTCGGATAATTCTGTTGACAGAGTTAGTGAGAATGATATATGGCCCTTGGCATCACACGGGCCAACGAACAAATATTAACGTAATACCACCTCGCTCAGGCTAAACATATGCCTGAAGTCTGAACTATGAACAAGAGACCGTACAAACGCATGTCTGAGATAAGCGTAATGAATCTATCCTACACAAGGATACGAACTCATAAGAGAGACCTTAGTTCCTCCACCACTCTCAGCCAAAGTGGAAACAAAACCCTTCCGCCTTATCGATTCTCCGCCTATCCTCAACCATCTGTTCCCATTCGATGTAATGTAGATACTATTTACCTCTTAAAGGTATCACTGCGGCTACTGCTCGTGTGAGCTGTCTGCCTGTTTACCTGCCATTAATGCACAGACCAACGACACGAGACTGGATGCTCCTTCCCGCTGTTTAAGTACAGACACCAGCCACACGAGGGCTGACCATTAAGATCATCCTTTCCTCTAACAGCAAAATTGTGGAACTGATTTCTTTCTTTTACCTTTCTTTTTCCTCTAACCCTTCCACCTTCAAGAACCATTTCAACAAACACCTGAGGAACTATAGTTAATATCTATACTCTCTACTGCCACTGTACCCTCCATTTATCCTTCCATCTGTGAGGCCACGACTGGGGCATGTTTCTTCCCATAACATGTCGACTGCTGTAAAAAGAGGAAAGAAAAGAAGTTATATAACGAAATATTTAGAAAAAAAATATGTTCAGACAAAGTTTCTCCCTTAGCCTGGCGACGGTGGCCGATTGCATAACCCTGTTGGGGTAAATTACCGAGAAAGTATTTTCTCCATAGCCAGGCTACTGGAGGGACGGCTGAGGTTATTTTCCTATCCTCGACCACAACAGCATCGGTACTGTACAGTGTAGGGATCTGCTGGGGTGTGTGTGGTAGCCAGACCAACCAGGAGGTGTGCTGGGGTGTGCGGTTGCCAGGCCAAGCTGCTCGGCCCGTCAGCAGGTGGTGCAGGCGTCCCTAGTGGTGGAAGGTGGCAGGCAGTCCGTGAGGAAAATGGGTAACAATCTTGAAGCGTCACCCACTCTAACCACCGTCCAGAAGTCCTTCGTGACGGTGAGACGTATATAAGAACAGCAGACTGGAAAGCTACGCGCCACACAGGTCACCAAGCGGGGCCTCGGTGTACTTACTGAGGTGAGGTTATTCTACATTTCAACATCAATAATTGCTAAACCATTTTTCCGAGTAAACATGCCTGGATATGGACACTTTCCCAGCCTTGGATTGGAGCGAGGGACAACGGACTGGGGAACGGAGGAAGGAGAGAGGTCAGACGAAGGTGATGACGGTCGGCAAAGAATTATGGGATGTCGATCTAACAACCATTATCATCACTACTGTCTCGTGGGCTGACCGCTAAGAATTGTTTCCAGTCTTCTGCCGGATGATTCCTCTCCTCCACCTAATCAGCCCCACCCCTGGCCAGGCCGTAAAGGGATAGGAGGATAGGCAGTGGAAGAAAGAGGGAGAAAAAAAAAGAGTGAGAGTTCTACTGATGAGGCGTTAACAGGCGAGATGAACGGCGGCGGGGCCGGAGAGCAAGATCTCTCCCGCGGGGTTCATCCGCCCCGCCCCGCCCCGACGCTCACGCTTCGCCTCTGATTGGTCGCCCCCGCTCCCTTATCCTTCACTGTGACTGGTCCAGAAGGCAAGGAGCCCTTGCAATAGACCTGAAGTAAATAATTATGTATATATTCTTCTCACAAAATATGAAATGCGTATGTTAGCGGGAAGGATCAATCCCCAACACGCACTGCTATGAAGTGACCAAGAAGTTATTGCCATCCTCTTTTAGTCTTTCTACATATCTATCTACCTTTCTGTCAATAACAATAAAATCTATTATTATTATCATTATGATCATCATATGGAAGCACACACTACAAACGTTTATCTAACCCAGCACATCTAAGGCATTAAGATACACAATATTCTATCCATACAACATTCCCTGCTTGTGCATATCTTTATGCCATTCATTTACAATAAAAATCACTAAAATGGTCAGCGGAAGTCGTTACAGGATATCTCTATTCTCCCTCGAATATACGTGGATTATCATTTCGCTCTTTTATCGAAGTGTTATAAATTAGAAAGATAACTGCAAGAAAAAACTGGTTTATGCTACTGTTACCTGAGTCTACTTTGGCTAGATTACAAGCTGGAGGCAGCTTCTCAATAGGCATTGTTAGTGTAAAAGCAGTCGACTGAAGGTTCTGTCTGCCCGTTTATGAGCGAGAGCCCTGATCATGAAACACGTGCAGTCAAGGCCACAGGCAAAACATGCGTTAAAATTGGCTTTTAACTGAGATACGTACAGTACTTGAAGAACATTTACTACACATGATATGACAGGGTGCCCTCCGCTTACAACAGTCGTGTGTGGTGTGACGTACAAAAACTGGACGAATCTGTTGTGTATAAAAGATTTACCTCGACTTTCACTCTCGCCACAGAAGCGCCTGAGGCTCGAGCCATCAGCTGATTGGCAGAAACTGTACCATTGCTGGTGATACACGCCACGTGAACCTCCTTTGAACAACATATCGCACGTCCACACGTTCTAAAAGACATCTCCACTGCCTCAAAAGTATTGTTTTCAACCAAACGAATTCCCTTAAGAACTATAATGAATTAGTGGGTAACGGAACAAGAAAATATTCAAAGGGAATAAACGTATAATCGGAGTGGATAAGTGGATAGATTGAAGCGAGTGCATTAAGTTCCCTCAGGGTTGGTATGGCGACTGTGTCCCGCAGCTGGAGATCACCAGGTTCCGTCCCGCCGCTTGCGTCTCCGTCGTCAGCAACACTACCGACTGGGGTACCCCCGCGGGCCAGCCTTGTCACTCCCTATAACTCCAGCAAACTCTAACCTTCTACACCATTGTGATCATTGATAGAATCTTAAACTGAGAAAAATATGTTTAATTTAGATGTGTGGGGATGTGTTGGCTTAGATTATTCAGGTGTAGTGCTTGGCCAGCTGGGGTGGCAGTGATGGTTGACAGGTCGTGGGAACCTAACCTTTGAATAACTTGGCCCTCTCATCCAAGCACCATTAGCACATGCTGCCGTCACCACTATAGTATTGCTGACCTAAATTATCACTGCGTAGCCTCATCATCCGTTATGAATCTAGAATGGATGACGACGCCAGGTAGTGGGCAGTGCCAGCCCTGGCCTACCACAACCAAGTGACTCGCGTCTGATGATTCGTGAGACACAATGCTTTTAAACGAATTCAGGTTTTAAGATTCATCAGACGGACATGATTAAATCTCTTTCACACTTCTTTACATGCCAGTCTATTTTGTTGTTCTGGTATATTGTAGAAGTAATACTACTGCCATATCTATATGTGGAAACTAGCAGCCCGCGTGTCCACGCTGCGTGGAGTGAGTTGGTCAGAGAAGGATGGCTTGGATCCGGCCACTCCAGAGGGAAGAAGTGAGGACGATAACTGCACAGAAATTCCCAGGAGGACCAAGACGACCGTCGCAACAGTTCTTTACAATCAACACAGAATTCAGGGCAACGGGGCAAGGTGGGGAGGGACGTGGGGAAGGAAGCATTTCTTTAGCAAAAAAAAAAAAAAAAAGTCTTTGGAACGAGCTGGGCCAAGAGCAAGCAACTGCCAATAATATTGGGGAAAAAAGTATATGGTTACAAATGCAAAGAAAAAAGGCGTAAAGAGTATAGTTCCCCGGCTGTATCTATACCACGTGAGAACACAGAGGTAATAACACAGACATATAAACAAAAAGGCACACAGAAATATATACTTTCATTACTTTTTTTCTTACCGTCAAAATTTTACAGGGACAGATAAACTCCCTACACCATCTGTCGTGTGCTCCTGGCAAAATACAATTCCCCTAACATTACCATACCCAACTTGACCATCATCGTTCATCTGCCAACAACTTGATTTACAAACAACAACAACAACAACAACAACTAGTCACTTACCTGAGAAGACGAATACATTCCTATACTTTGAGTAAAACCTCAGGTAAGGCTACTCACTGAGGCACTGTGGACCAAGAAATGCCTAATGAAAAGCTGGCATGTAGTCCTAAAAACTGGAACACTTAAATAATGTAAATCGTTTCTAGTAACAAGCAACATGTTGACAACTTTAGGTACGAAGGTTAATAGCAAATGCTTTAATGGGATGAAGTCACGCGAGGACGAACCAGAGCCACATGCATAGTGAAGTGAGAGTGTAATTGTTCTTGAAATTATGCTTAATGGCTCAAGAAGTTGTTAAAGATTTCTCAGTTGGTGGATATACCTTGAAACTGACGGCTTTAATGACCCTGGCTGTTGACAGGCCTAAAGCCTCGAAAGCTAAGCAACCAAGCGCGGCCGGAGAGGAGCGACGTGCGTAAGGGAAAGTCCGCTGGGGCGCCTGGCCCGGCTGGAGGCTGGACAACACATGGAGCTTGTGTCATCTGGCTAAGCCTATCACGTCTAAGGTATTCCAAGTGTACCATGTTCTCCTTTAAGTCTCCTGTACTTTTATCAAAAGTCCACCGTGTTTTCTGTGAGTACACGACATTCGCCTAATTGTACCTTGTTCCCTACAAGTGTTCCGTCTTTACGAAAGGTGTATTATAGGGTCTTGAAATGCTCCAGGTACATTACTGTAGTAGATCATCATATTTACTAATATGCAGTATGTTCATTATAATGGCACTGTATTGAAGTGACCCACGTATACTGGCGGTACACCTACATTAAGATAGCAATTTATGTATATAGAAGTATTTTATTAGTGAGTTTGGATACAGGTGCATACGATAAAAGTTTTAATAATTAATTTCCTGTGATGCTGGCATGTTATGTACACATCAAGAGACACATAAAGATTTTACTAGCGGTCATTGAGGCCGTCAGTGGCATGTTCAAACCAGCAAACGAAATATCCTGAACACCTTCTTCACGCGTTCAACCTAATTCTCAGACCATACGCGCTCCCACTATAGTCCTTCCCCACACACACTAATTCCCAAGAGATTTATGCATACGGCGCACGTGGCTGGCTCCGGCTCTCACTGAGGACCTACCTGTAAAGGCAGCAGCACAAGGATCCCACCTGTGACCGGGAGGGAGGTGCTGGAGGGACCATCCTGGGCCTGCCCACTCACCTCACGCCCTCCCTGGCAACAGGTGTGGGCGGCGGTGATGCGGGTGGCACAACCCTACGGTCCTGACCCCCTCACAGGGCGGCACGACCCTTCCACCAGGCCTGGTACGTGAGGTCACTGAGGCAGGAGGGGTTCTGAGGGTGGGCGGGGTCTGAAAGTGGGCGTGGTATGAAGGTAGGAGTGGTGTGGGAGGAGTTAACCGTTCTCTTCATTACCAGCCTCTCCTCACACTGTTTTCTTTGATACATAATTATCATCTCAGAAAACAAGAAAATGTATTTCTCATCACCCGACAAGGGTCCAGAAACTAAACAAGCAGTTAGGTTACGTCCACCAGATGGCCGAACGAGAAGACGAACAGTCACAGTGAGACGAATGAGACACATTGCAGGTCAAGAGGATAAATAACAAGATACGCATCTGGCGTCATCCGCTCTTGATGTCATCCAGCCTTCAAGTCATGGTATCGCCCTGACTACATAACTACCCAGCCAACCTTTGCCAGTAACACGGATCTCGTTCAGGAGATCCTCGAAGACCTTGAAGTTCGTAGAACACGATACTTAAAGACGGTCAAATGAGGGTCTGTCCATGCTGGACAGATACTCTACTGAGGGCCCGTCCCTTTGTCGTTAATCACTGGTGATGCCAGCAATAACAGTATAAATGTTTTCTTCATTATCATTCATCATCAGCTGTAGTTAACGTCACTACGATTCACTATCAGCTCAAATCAACGTCATCAGCATTCATTATCAGTAACAGTGAACTTCATCATTCACTGTCGAAAGCAGTTAACGTCACTATCAGTTACTATCAGCCGGAATTAACGTCACTAACACAACTTCCCAATTTCCAAATTTCTCAACTCTCTCTATATTTCAATTAGGGCCCGGCCTTGATGTGGACTTTTGTCCGTGACTGGAGCC
>JAYMFT010238054.1:0-11091 GCA_038088735.1 Panulirus argus | reverse complement strand
CACACCCCTGCCGCAGACCGACCTTCACTGGGAACCAATCACTCTCCTCTCTTCCTACTCGTACACATGCCTTACACCCTTGATAAAAACTTCTCACTGTTTCTAACATCTTACCTCCCACACCATATATTCTTAAGGTCTTCCACAAAGCATCTCTATCAACCCTATCATAAGCCTTCTCCAGATCCATAAATGCTACATAAAAATCCATCTTTTTTTGAAGTATTTCTCACATTCCTTCTTCAAAGTCAACACCGGATCCACACATCCTCTACCACTTCTAAAACCACACAGTTTCTCCCCAGTCTGATGCTCTGTACATGCCTTCACCCTCTCAATCAATACCCTCCCATACAGTTTTCCAGGAGTACTCATCAAATTTAAACCTCAATAGTCTGAACACTCACCTTTACCTCCGTTGCCTTTGTACAATGGCACTATACATGCATTCTGCCAATCATCAGGCACTTCACCATGATACATACACACACTGAATATTCTTACCAACCAATCAGCAACACAGTCATCCCATTTCTTAATAAATTCAACTGCAATACCATGCAATCCCGCTGCCTTGCTGGAATTCATCTTCTGCAAGGTATTCACCACCTCCTTTCTCTCCACCAATCCACTCTCACTGACATTCTAACTTCGCACACCAACCCGACCAATACACCCAACATCTGCCACTCTATCAACAAATACATTCAACAATCCTTCAAAATACTCACTCCATCACTACCTGTTATCACCTACACCTTGCCCCCTTCATCAATGTTCCTGTTTGTTGTCTTGTCTTACTAACATTATTTACCTCCTTTCAAAACATCTTTTTATTCTCCCTAAAGGTTAATGATACTCTCTCACCCAAACACCTCATTTGCCCTCTTTTTCAACCTCTGAACCTTCCTCTTGACCTCCCATTGCTTTCTCTTATACAACTCCCAGTCATTTGCACTCCTTCCTTGTAAGTATCATCCAAATGCCTCTCTTTTCTCCTTCACTAACAACTTTTCTTCTTTATCGCACCATTCACTACCCTTCCTAATCTGCCCATCTCCCACCTTTCTCATGTCACATGCATCTCTTGCGCATGCCATCACTGCTTCCCTAAATACATCCCATTCCTCACCCACTCCCTTTACTTCATTTGCTCTCACCTTTTGCCATTCTACACTCAATCTCTCATGGTATTTCTTCACACAAGTCTCCTTTCCAAGCTTGCTCACTATCACCACTCTCTTCTCCCTGTTGTTAACCAAAACCTTTCTAAAGGCTCCTGTACCTTTAAGGAACACTACTTCCTGTACCAAGGATATGTGGACTTCTTTGCAATGAGAAGTTCTCCGACGAGACTGTACTACCAATGATACAACCAACCCCAAGTAGAAATAAAAAGCTTACCCCTGCCTCACATTTCAGTAATCACAACTCATAGATCCCAACAACTACTAAACTAGCAAAACACACACACATCTGAATAACCAGACAAGTACTAAACATATGACCTCCCAACTTGGTTTTAAACTCCAACCCACCAAACGTACACCCTTCAGAAACCACACTCCCCTAACAAACTCGAGTCACTCTCCCATTTATGCTCTGGGCATCACCCATCACTACAAACACCATTTCAAAATATCCCAAGACCCTTCATGTCTGTGATGCAACTCACAAAAAGAAGACAATGTGCACTTACTACTCAACCACCCTGCATTCTCTGCACATTGACACACACACAACACAACACTTAATGACCAGTGGTCCTAACCAGTGGACGTGGCCAGCTTTCTGAGTGTCAGGGGAGCCTCAACAGGACAGAAGGGACACCTGGGGGAATACGTAAAAAAGTAGGACTTACTTTCTGCTCCAGAAGTTCCTTCAACCTGCCTCACACCTCCATGACATCCACCCTCTACTCTTCTTTTGCATTCAAAGCCCAAGATTCATATTCATACAACACTGTCAGGACTATGCTATCCTTAAACGTATCCACCTTTGCCCTCCTTCCATACACTCCTTAATGCACCCAGGAGTCTAGCCCCCTCTCGCACTATATGACTCTTTTCAGCCCCCATGGTTCCATCAACTGCCATATCAACTCTTAGGTACCTAATTCACTCCCTTTACACACACATTACACAGCTACATTAAAGAGCTAGCTATTATGAAACAAGGAAATCTTGGACTTTAAAATAATTCAACATTCAAAACTTAAAATCAAGCTTTGCTGAGGAAGAATAATGCTTTTATTAATATTTTATAATAAATACTGCACAGCACATGACAGGACACTTTCAAGCCCTTAATTCCCAACTAAGGTTTCCTTTCTAAGCCATAAAATTATAATATTTTTAAGTTTTTGAAAAATCTATTTAGCCTTATGATTTCAAAGGTATGTATATAACAATTAAAAAATTTCTTCAGAAGAATATTTTGTACACTAGTTTCCCTTAAATAAAGCACAGAAGTCTTGCACATGTTTCAGCACCACCATGCTGAAAAGTGCAGGGTAAGGGCCTAAAATGTTAACTGAGTTGCCACTGCACATTTTACCATTTAACTTACTTATATTTTCTTGCTATAATCCATGTGACTTGCTATAATCAATGTGATTCACAGATAATTATTTCATAACAGCAAAATCATACGTCTGCAAAAACTACCCGCCTCACCCAGATACAATGTTGTCTAAGTCAGGCGAGTAATGGCCAATCTGCCTCAACTTTTGATAGATAGGAAGCCCTTTTCCTTTTGGGCAACCTTCAATGCTGGAAAAGCCAGTGTCCACAGAATCACTTCACACAAGATCCAAAGACAAATCATCATCATCATCAAGTAATGCAGGATAATCATCTTCCTGGTCCTCTAAATTTAGCTACAAGCAGTTCAATAACCTTGAAAAACTCATGAAAATGTGCTGTCATTGGCATGGCTGGGGAGATATTATCATACACTGCCACCTTCCATGCTCTTGAAATACAAGTAGAAGACTTAATGCATAAATCTAGGTCTAAAGGAGTTGTTAAGCTCAAGTAAATACATGTCTGGAGTAGGTAAGGGGTTAAAATAGAAAGAAAGAAAGAAAAAAAGATAATTCTTTATATCTGCAAATCCAGATTCCATTGCTACCAGACTCCACCTGCAACTGGCTGCATTGCAAATGAGAGGTCTTCAGTGAAGCTGTATCATCATCAATGGATGAAAAGGGGTGCAGTCTCACTGGGGGAATGTCTCACTCCAAAGGAGTTCACCATTACCCTGTACGAGTCTATTATTTCCAAGTTTCTGTGCAGGGTGCTGTCTCCAAATTTCAGGAGCCTTATACAAGGGGTCTAGGGTTTGTTCAGTTTATCAAAAAATCATGATCCCAGATTCCTATTTGAATGCCGAACAAGAAACTAACAAGAGCCTGCCCTAGAGCCAAATGGTTAAGGACAACCATTAATGGAATTCAAAAGCACAGTAAATATCCACGAAAATTGGGGATGTGATTGAGTGAATAAAAATTTCAAACATAGGTGGGCAGAAGAAGGGTCTATTAAAAGTTTCTGTGGAAAAATATTACTTGATCACCATTTATAAAATTTCTTTCTGCCTGATCTACACATGGACAGCTGGCATTCTGTCCACAAACATGCAAAATTTCTCTCCGTCACACACCACTTGACAACACTTTAACTCACACAGCTCATTCTTTGCAACCGTAGATTTCCTGGGGTAAGTGCTAAGAAGGAGCACTGGAGTTCACTAGCTATAGAGACTCTACTGCCATGACCAACCCCTTGAAGGAGTTCCAGAAGGGAACAGGCATCAGAGATATAGATAGAGAGATAGATAAATCACATTAAAGATAACATCAATTTCATGTAACTAATGCCAATAATAATTCTACGAGTACTACCTTCCCTAAACCTGACAAGAATGATACCAGAGCACACCAGTTTCTTATGAACACTGATTCAACTCAATTACTGTAGTGTAAAATACTATTGCAGCAAATGGTGCAAGAGCTCCCAGGAGGGTTAGTGACAGCTGCGTAGTGAGCCAGTACTTCAGTGGTTCTCAATTTGCACTCCTTGCACCCAAATTACTGTCTTTTCTTTCTGCCTCAGCCACATGTGGAGTGCTGGCATTCTGTCCTCAAACATAAATTTCTCCTTGTCACATGTAACATTTGACAACAATTAACTCGCATAACTTATTCTTTATATGTAACATTTGACAACAATTAACTCGCATAACTTATTCTTTATAACTCTTAAAATTTGCTGTGGTGAGTGCTATACACTAATCCTCCTTTTTGGGAAATTGGTACAAGCAACAGATAGAATTCTAGTAGTAGGTAGGAACACTAGGCTGGAGCATTAGGTATAAACATTTAAGTAAAAGTAGTCGGTAGGAACATTAGCCAAGAGCATTATGTATAAGAAGTAGGTTGGAACTTTAGACAGGAACATTATGTAGAAACACTAGGTAGTAGTAGTCAGTAGGAACATTAGGCAGGAGCCACTGGAAACAATGTGCTATAGATGCCCCCTGTTGGTGACCTGTTAAGGTTGAGGCACTTAAGGCTTAAGAAGTACTGAAGTTCACCAGTCAGGGAGACTCTTTTGCCTTGGCCAACCCTATGAGGGAGTTCCTGGAGGGAACAAGCATCGAGGTAAAGATACAATAGATAGATAAAGGAAATGAATCATTCTCTATTGAACATTACATTATTTTTCAAGAAATACACGAAAATTTTACTGAAAAAGGTTTGCAGGTTTTCAGTGTTCTCAATAGATGAAACGGCCATACTATTTTTAATGTCATCAACAGATAATAACAGGCACACAGTTTTACTACAAATGTCAGGGGGCAAAAAAATCAGATATAAGGATGAGGAACAGTGGGTTAACATTCAAACTATCCTTGGGAATGCAGGTTTATCACTATAGCAGTGGATTTCAAATATATATTCAACAAACAGTATTACCCTTTGTGATATGTTTGTTGGAAATGAACAATTTTGCATGACAATTTGCTAGTTATTCCTTTTGTGTGTATGTTTTGCTAATGTTCTCTGGTGGTATTCATGAAAGGCCTTCCAAGTCAATGTACATTACATCAATAAATTTTTTCCAGAAGTGTGTGGGATCATATCATAATGGCTGAGCAACTGAGAACATCATTCAGCTTAAAAGCTGTGTTCTCCCAGGCTGCACAGGTTGTTTGATTCTACATACTGTTACCCTTTTCAATAATACCCTTTCAAGAACTTTAATGACAAACAGTGCTGATGAATTGGATGATCTTTTTGCTTTGTTTGAAGTCTTAAAACTTTTTGAGATGGAACTGGAATATCTTTCTGCTCTGTTTACAGTTTTAAAACTTTCTGGGATGAAACCAGAGTTAAAATTTTTTCCAAACAATGCTGAATACCTTTGCACGGTTTCTGCTTTATGAGAAAAGTGCTCCAAGAGTCTGGTCCTACAGGTAAGTGTGGATAAAAGTAGTCAATAGTTCTTTCAGGTACATTATTTGCTGGAGGAGTACTGTTTATGATGAATTCTGCCACAATGCCAGTCCAGAGCATGTTGATTGGCTCACCAAAATATATACTGGAATTTCATACATGCATGAACTTTCTTGTGTATTTAGAAACACTGAATGTCCTTTCTGGAATTTCTTAAAGAACAGAAAAGAAACTGTTGAAGTTTCTTTTCTATTTTTTGCTCAGCTCTATGTTCCTCAGGCATTTGCTGATTCTGATATTTCAAAACTCATTAGATCCAACTTCACTTTCTAACCTTTGCCTTTTCTTGGGAGAAAATTAGGAGTGACAATAAAAACTGAAACATGTTTCTTATATCTACAAGAGGCTTCAAGTTTACACGTTTTCAATGCAGTAGCCACATCTCAGGTCAATCTGGGACAGACACGTCACCTTTCTGAGCTGATTTCCTCCAAGCAGTGGTTTGGGGATATAATACATGTAACTTTTCCCCTCAATAACTGATACTTCTCTGTTAATCTCTAACCAGTTCATGTAAATGTTTTTATGGTCAAGTCTCTTGAACATTTTCTCAGAGAAGATCAGTGCATAATCATCCAATCTAACACTAAGGAGCTCCACTTACAGGAGTAAGATATTGCCACAGAATGGCGAAGACGTGAGGAAGGTTATGAAACAATGGTGGTAATGGACTGACGGGGATGGAGAGTGGTGAAAAAGTGAAGGCAATGTTAGAGTGAGGAAAGATTGAACATAGTGATGGAGTGAGTGCACCTCCCTCTGGAGCATATAATGTTGGACATTCCATATATCCTGATCCTATAAATTACAAGACTTAAGAGACTTTTATGTCTTTAAAGTGAGGTTGGTGAAGAAGCAAGGGTGATGGTGGAGTGAGGGAGATGAAGAACTGAGAGTAGTGATGGGCTGAAGGAGGTAACAGAGTGAGGGTAATAATAATGAGAGGGTGGAACTAATATCAAAGTCCTAAAAATTCAAAACAAGCACTTGCTAGTTAGAGCAAAGAAATTAACTGTTTACATACAACATGAGAACAATACTACCATAACAAAGACAGTTACAAATGCAACTTACTTCAATTATTTATTTACACATATTTCATACCAAAACATGGTAAACTTCTATGGTCTGATAATATGGAATGTGTGCAGTGGGCTGCAAATCTAAACAATCAAATGGCAATTGTAGGTTGGAAGCTACCAAACAAAACCGGAACCACAAAGTAACAGAATCCCAGATGTTCATCTGAATCCTGAAACCAAAGTAACCTAGAGCACTTTCAAACATGTGCATAAAAGTACTCACAATAAATAAGGGATAACAAAGCTCCACCTATTAATGTTTTTGAGATAAGTAAGCTGGTTTTAAAACTATTTGAATGTACTTCATCTGCAGTAAGATAACAAACCATAAGAAATAATTTTTAACTCCTTAAAACAAAAAACTCTAAGATATCCATATCAAAATAGGATGAAGTTGCAAACATCATTGTGTATTACAATAAGGAAAGCAAATACTAAGTTCCATTCACAATTAGGCAACAGTAGACATCACCACAACTGAGCAACACAATCATATACACATTATTCTATACACCACAAGGACTGACAACCTTTAAGGCAGGAATACAACATTTATAGATTTACTTTAAATTTTCAAGCTGCAAGTATCATCACAGTATTTCATTTCAATTAGGTATGTGTTATTCCACCAGCCTGCAATCTTATCTCTGCTGTCAAAAACATGAGCCCATTATTTTCAGAGAATGGTATGAAGCAATCTATAACACAAGATCAAGTACAGACTAATTAAAGAATGTCATCAAAATCAACCCAAATTAACAATGTGCACACGAAGGAAAGGTATATACATCCACATCACATGCAGCTTTATGGTCTATGACATACAATTCTATGACAAGCCATGAAATGACCATAACCACTAGTGTATTGTTGAAACTACAATTATGATTATCAAAGTCCCCTGAAAAAACATTTCTTCATAATCAGATAACCAAAAAGAACCAATCCTAGTTTTGGATCAAGGATGAAAAATCAGGAATGGGTGAACAAGGTGTAAGCCTGCCCAACATTTATAAAGTTAACACTGCATTCATTGAATACCTGTGGCTTGCACTCATGCAAAACAGTAAGAGGTACTTAAAAGCTGGTAGGCTTAGAACCAGCTGACAAAGCAAAAATAAAATCATACTTCTCTGAAGGCAAGTTTACTGTTACATCAATAATACATGATCATACATAATGCTCGTATGTGATGATGGAAAGCATGAAATTTCAGCATCTAGTATACAATGTATTATATTACTGTTACTCTTACCCATATCACACCAAAAATGATGCTTTTATGACAAAATGCTATGAAGAGTGGACTGTGGCAGCAAATGACTCTTGAGTAACAAATGCACAAAAAATCTATTTTACCTCTGCTCTTCTTCTTGAATGCCTTGCCACTAAAGCTTACATTATAGACTGTCTTATACTTTCCATGTTAAACATAAAATCTAATTGCACTGTTTCCAACTTTAATATATCACAATCTATACAAAACATTCAAAACAGATTTGCAGTAAAAGTGAAACTATATACATATCTGACAATCTAAAATTTCTGTAAATGTATGGCATTGATGCATTACCTGTCAAAACAGCTGAGACGGGTAAGTTAAATTAGCAACTGGGTTTAAAGTGGCGGCTTGAAAATGAAGACTATGACAGACTCTTGCCTGGTGATAACTATGACTAATTTCTTTCATTTTCGTTTGTAATATCCAAATGGATTCTGTAAAGCAATTATACAAATTGGATTCTAGCTCACACAGTCCAATCCAGAGAAAACAAATCTAAGAGCTCTTTCTTGAAAGAGAGAAATATTAATGTGAATGAACTGAAATGTGCAATATGTCATTAATATTTTCTAGATTACAGTACTGGAGGTATGAAAAGCACTAGCACTAAGAGGTATGAAAATACTAGAGAATGTTTTAAATCTCTGGAAAAATTATTGCTAAGATGGCTAGTTCTTCCTCTGATCAACTGCCCCCATGAAATTTGAAGGCTTAAGATGCATCCACCTACCAGGTGCTTTCTGATATCAATGATCAAAGGATATGATAACCATTCTAGACTATATTTCCATAACACTCATGTGTTTAATGCCACAAATAATAATATAATAAACTTCCAAATATATCAGGTAGTTGTATAACATCAATTAGTTTGTTCCTTGTATTAAATTCATAAGATGGACCCACTCCAGCTCAACCTGAAACATTATCTATGCAAAACGTGGGTTTTGAAAGTTGAAAAGCCTTTTCTCTCCAAGGCAGTGTCCTGCAAGCATAAGATACATTTCTTGGAAATATACCAGCTAGGACTCTGTCCATCCTCATGTCAAATGAGGAGGAAGCAGCTTATGTTCACCAATTCAGTAGTATCCACAGACAAAGCTTGTCTAATCTGGGTCTGCCCTCTGCTGATCATCAACTACCACTAGTCTCCAGTGGCCAACCAACCTCACACCAACCACTCGAAACAAACGTTTGTAGATATTGGAGAGAGAGAGAGAGAGAGAGAGAGAGAGAGAGAGAGAGAGAGAGAGAGAGAGAGAGAGAGAGAGAGATTTAGCCATAATGGCAGGGCTAACACAAAGCAATCAACAGACATTGTGCTTGAACAATATGACTGTTTTCCTCAGCTACCCCTTTCATTACACATTTATCTATTCTTGGTTCAACTGGGACAGATTTCAACCATATATCAAGTATTCGTTTACAAGTTTCTGTAGTTATTCCATGCATGTTTCTTATTTCTCATGGCTGTTCACTAAGTAATCCTTCTAGATCTCTGATTGGGATGTCATATCTTTTTATCTGATAAGAGTATGTTCCCTGGTATTCTTTAGGTCTTAAAAAATATGTATCTTCCCTGTTGAGTGGCCTTTAATTTATATTTTTCTTATACACCTTCAAATTTTTGTCATGTACAGATTATTATTATTATTAATATTATCATCATCATTATATACATATATATTTCATATACACATATATATATTTTTTTTTCATACATATTCGCCATTTCCTGCGTTATCGAGGTAGCGTTAAGAACAGAGGGCTGAGCCTTCTCTGTTCTTTCTTTTTGGAAAAGTAAAAACAGGAGGGGAGGATTTCCAGCCCCCGCTCCCTCCCCTTTCAGGACACGCAGGGAATATGTAGGAAGTATTCTTTCTCCTCTATCCCCAAGGAAGGTGTAAGGCATGCTCGGAATAGAGTGAAATGGAATGATGTGGTATACTGTGGTTGACATGCCGTCAACGGACTGAACCAGGGCATGTGAAGTGTCTGGGGTAAACCATGGAAAGGTCTGTGGGGCCTGGATGTGGAAAGGGAACTGAGGTTTCAGTGCATTACACATGACAGCTAGAGACTGAGTATGAGCAAATGTGGCCGTTTCATGTCTCCTGGAGATACCTCGCCGGCGTGGGGGGTGACGATGCTATTTCCCATGGGGCAGGGTGGTATCGGGAGTGGATAGGGGCGAGCAACCTGACCTAAAGCAGGTACAGCAACAGAAAAAACACTTGTTAGCTAGTAATATCCAAGTTTCAAGTGTAGGCACAGATCATTTAAACCTCAGAGGTAAACAAAACACATTTTCTGTTTTGTTTCTTTACTAAGTACAGCTCCTCTCCATGTTTCTAAAAGACGACTGATACAAGATAAGGGACCTGAAATATGAGGCAAAAAATGATGAACCATTTTCTTACCAGTATCCTAGCCTATCACTGGTAGGCTAGTACTGACTCTGAAGGACAGCATATTTACTACTATATACCCTAACAATGACTCATGAACATGGAGTGATCTGTCAATAGAAATCCTACAAATAATCCCATCATTGCATGGTAAGGTTATGTGCTGATGGCTACCAACGCTAGCATTTTTTTCTTTTATTTACTTATCTATATATCGTACTTGATCGCTGTTTCCCACGCGAGCAAGGTAGCGCCAGGAAACAGACGAAGAAAGATCCATTCACTCATATACACATATATACATACATGCTCATATATGCACAATACATACATATACATACCAACATATACATATATACATACACATGTACATATTCATACTTGCTTGCCTCCATCCATTCCTGACTCCACTCCGCCCCACAGGAAATAGCATCGCCACCCTCTGCATCAGTGAGGTAGCACCAGGAGACAGAAGAAAAAGCCACATTCGCTCACACTCAGTCTCTAGTTGTCATGTGTAATACACTGAAACCACAGCTCCCTATCCACATCCAGACCCCCACAGACCTTTCCATGGTTTACCCGACGCTTCACATGCCCTGGTTCAATCCACTGACAGCAAGTCGACCCCGGTATACCACATCGTTCCATTTCACTTTATTCCATGCACGCCTTTCACCCACCTACATGTTCAGGCCCCGACCGCTCAAAATCCCTTTCACTACATCCTTCCACCTCCAATTTGGTCTCCCACGTCTCCTTGTTCCCTCCACCTCTGAAACATATATCTTCTTTGTCAAC
>JAYMFT010238043.1:0-11092 GCA_038088735.1 Panulirus argus | reverse complement strand
GAGCCAGGTCATAGTTATTGGGAAAGACATGAGAAGGTAGAGAGTTCCAGAGCTTCGACGTGTAGGGAGAGAAGCAGGTATCAAAACGGCCCACCCTTGAGTTTCCGATGGCCACACAATGATCATGTGACGCAGCAGCTTGCCGGGTATTGCTTAGTCTAGCTAGTGGTGGGGGCACACGAGCAGCTAGCTCTCGGGAGCAAAAGCCAAAGTAATACCTAACAAAATCTCAGAATTGCTAAGCAAAGACAAAAATTAGGAAGTAAAGTCCAGACTACAAAGCAAGACTGCCTTACGATTCCAGGGGATTTAGACCAATTGATGTACAGGCGATGGCCAGATGCACGGGGAATTTTCACTTCCATGGTGAGAAATGCAGAGCAATGCATTCTACTAGAGTACTGCTAACATAAAGGTACGAACATCAGTTGTCTGGTAATCATTCTCTCACCTCATTTGTTTCTGATAATGGTATTAGAAACGGAAGGGCTGAAAGAACATTAGAGATGACAGGATACGCAGAACAGTCGCTAGCTGCATAGTGAAGTTAAACAATGTTAGGCTTCATGGCGAGAAATTTGAACAATGACACGAAAGACCCAGTTCTTCATCCTTACAACGTCCTACGCAGACCACATCTAGAACACTCTGTTCACTATTGGTCTCGAGACTTTTATCAACGAAAGAAATAATAACGAATACAAAGAAAATCATCAAAATTAATTGTAATAAAAAAAAAAGTCTTACGAAGAAATCAAAGACTTGAATATTCTTTTCTGAAAATGCGGGCTCACAGGAGATCTGATAGAAGTTTTTAGAATGATGAATGATTTCTAATAATATCTCTCACAATTACTACTTTACGTTAGACAGACAAGAAATCATAAGAAGCAATGGTATGAAGTTAAAAGAAAGGAAATGTAATGCAGACGTGAGCGAACGTCTCTTGGTCAGTAGAGTAACAGATTATTGGAATACATTGCCAGTAGATGTTGTTACATCGGATGGAATCAGCACATTCGAATTGCGGCTTCACAGATACTTCAGTGATGTTACATATCAGTGCATTAGAACTTGTTTCACGATAAGCTTCTTCAAGAATGGCAATATGATGTTTATACATATTTTTGTTCGCTTTCAGTGTTTGGTCTAATTCCTGCTACCCAGAGTATCTGGCGGCAGCAGTTATAGATCAGAAAGCGTTTTCTATTCATCCTCTCCTATAGAATTTCTATTTAGCTTACTCCCTCTACACTACATGGTGTCCTGTCATAGCGTCATAGCTATTTAGTTGGAGCTAGAATCTCGACTTACCTCTCCGAGGAAAGCTCTCACTCTCTCTCGCTCATCACACACGAGAAATTAAATCACACATTTAGAAATGTCATAAATTCCTTTATGTCCGTATATGGCCGGCACAGAATTTTTAGCTTAAGGGGATTATATAGTGATCAAATGTAACAAAACACAGTAAACACACCTGGTATGACAGCGTACCCAGGGAAACTGGCGTCTCCATTTTCCGGAGGATGGGTCGACCCCATGATACAAAGAACAAACGAATGGGTATACAGAGAGTATTAGCCATAGCAATCACCCTCACTCCTAGTCTTTCACCCACTGGAATGAGGTAGATTTACGGCGTGTTTGTTTGTGAAACTGATCATGTGTGTGCAATTAGAACACTAACTGATACCAGAGTCAAACAAGACAAAGAAGCAATGGCATCCTTCATAAATGATTTATCCTCTCTACACTAGACTACGCCTAACGTGCCTGGTCTTCCACCTCCTCAAACTTACATGCAACAAAGCTGCAAACCGCACAAGATAAAGAACTCAGAACAATCAGCGGCTTGCCTAACAACCTCAAACACCTGCACAATGAAACGAAGATCCTTCCAACGCAATCCTACCTCACCATGCTCGGCGCTCGTTCTCTGCATCGACACGAGACCTCCTCCCCGACTCTAACCCCTCTGTAGCCAATCGCCAACCCCCCTCAAGTACAAATCAAAAGCTTTCTCCTGCTTCACACTTCAGCAACCTCTACTCAGAGATCCCAACCCTTCCCCAAACACACACACATAACACTGACAATACGTTACAAACTGCAATGACTCAATATACACTGAACAACCTTCCGTCTTACTCAGTGTTAGACACCAACCCATCTGATGTACACCCACCTGAAACCCCACTCCCCTAACAAACACGAGTCACACTTTCCCCGTCTACGTTCTGGACATCACTAATCCCTACAGTCCTGCAAACACCGGTTCATCTCATCCCAAGACCCTTCATGTCCACAGTGCAGAAAAGGGGGAAAAATTCCAAAAACTAGGCAAAAAAAAAAAAGAAAAAAGATGCAACCGCCCACTCCTAAGAGGCCAGTGGCCTTACAGTAGTGTTACGCAGTGGCTTGCCGAAAAAATCTTGGGCTCTTTTGATAGTGGGGCTCATAAGCAACCAGTTTTCAAGAACTGAAACCAAATAAATTTCTGTAAAAGAAAGTAGAACCACCGATTAGGCGTGGGGGAAATGGGACAAGTTTTTAAGGCTAGACTGGGAGTCACATTGCTTTAGACTCGATTCTGTCATGTAAGCATATAAGAATAACTCCAGGCACGAACGAACTAATCATTTATATTACCATGGTAATAGCTCAGAAAAGAAGAGTCGTCTGCACTTGAAAAGTAGCCCCAATGTAGCCCCAATTCAATAGCGGCAGATCTAGCTATTTTCATAATGTGAGGTTTCTGAGCTAGATTAAATCATACGATGTTGAATGTGTTCATTGGAGGAACTGCAAAGCCATCATAGGAGATGAGAAAACTATGAAGAGTTTTATGAGAATTAGAGCTAATTTCGCTACTTTGAAATGTGAAACTCACTTGAATCTTATGATGATTTAATGAATAAAGATTAGCAGAAAATCTCTAAGTCGCGTAAGTAGGTATTAGCATAATGTCAGTCAAATTCAGACTAATCCAGTGTGTTACTGAAATTTCTAGTTCTAAACACTGATTCGTTATAGCTTTATGTAATGTACCTCCCGGTGCACATTGTACCTCCCGGTGCATAATGTACCTCATGGTGCATAATGTACCTCACAGTGCATAATGTACCTCCTTGGT
This sequence comes from Panulirus argus, assembly GCA_038088735.1. Lineage (NCBI taxonomy): Eukaryota > Metazoa > Arthropoda > Malacostraca > Decapoda > Palinuridae > Panulirus > Panulirus argus. The sequence continues at coordinate 7,956 of JAYMFT010238043.1, read as the reverse complement.
ACTGTGCAAAAAGTGAGAAATCTTAACCGTCCATCTGTCTCAGTAGCCCCTGGGAACAACACATGCCTGTGGCTGACCGGCAAGTCACGGAGAGGTACAGAAGGCGAATCCCTAAGTCGATGGCTGGAGTACTATGGTGTGAAGGAAGAAAAAACCTTCATGTACCAGTGTCTTAATCAGAGGAGTTGGTCTCCATCGCCCGGGATGGGTCGAAGGAGCGCAACCAGACTGTTTTGAAAAGGAAGAAATAGTACCAACGATTTTGAGGCAGAGGCGATGTAGACGAGCAAGTATAGGCGCAAGGTGTGAAGCAGACTACTGTGGTACCCGGGGAGAGACACGTGCCATCCGATCAGTCCGTTTACTCGTCTACAGAAACGGATTAACGTTTGGATTTACAGTTAGAGGACGAAACGTGTCTGTCATTTTCCTTAGAGGTGCCGTAAGCTGGACGCATTAACAGATGTGTTTCCTGTATGACACCCAACCTTGTGAGATTCCAGTCGTACAGTGAGTGGATCTGAACAGACAATAGGCACGATTTGACTTAATTGAGGCCCTTGTCTCACGTTTCACTCCTCTGCCGTGGAAAACCATTGTCTGTCGTTCCATTTGGTATGTTGTTCCATTTAACATCAAATTTTACTGAAAAGATACTATAAAAAAATTGTACCTTTCCTAGGAAGATGACGCTACCATTTTTTTTTTTTTTCGTAGGTCGTTTGGAGGACTAAAGTTTTCTCCGAAATTTTGAAGGAGTTGAATGCGTAACCGATACCCAACTGGTGAGTGAGTTATGATACTCCACCGTGACCACGGTTAACACAGCACTGTGGGAAATCTGTCTCTGAGTGCAGATTGAAAACCAGAAACGTTGGGGTTCAGTCCTGAGAAAATTTATGGGTCATATAGTGGAACAGCTCGATGGCTCTGAACGTGTCGCTCTGTAGGTGTCTGCATCTGACAGATGCCCCCGGCAGCCGTAAGGCCCTCGAGGCAATGGTAAGATGCTTAGCGACGCTGGGGAGACCGGGAGAGGGAGGCCAGAAACACAAATAAACATGGAGTGTAAAGGTAGGATTACCGTTCAAGACTCCCGTTTGACAACAGCACAACACCCATTGCAAATCCCTCTCGTATGTCTTGATAGTATGCATTGCACAGCGTTGTTGTTTAACATAGCTGCAACGGTGACACTATACAGACTCTCACCTGTCCTGCATAATCTTCGTGATTTATACGGTAAACAACAGATTGGTATGCCTGTCCTTGTTGATATATATATATATATATATATATATATATATAGCAAGAAATGTATTCTAGATCTGATTGTATTATGAAACAGCGGGAGGGTAGCTTGCCGTGAGGTGGTAACCTAGGCCCCGTCTAGTGCGGTCGCTGGCGCACATCCTGGGCAACACTGTGGGAGCTGGAGGGGATCCTCCCCTGGCGGGAGACCACCAGCATCACCAGGGGCGATGCGGGCCGCCCTTCATTGTGCCGCGGTGGGAGGCTCTCACACTTCACGCTACGCTCTCAAAAACTACAAGGGTCGCCCAGCGCCCTCTTATCATTCTGAGGTGGTCCAAAGTGTCGGGCTGTGAGGCGGAGGTGCACTGTGTATGTGTGTGTGTGTGTGTGTCATGAGGGCAGGTGGGTCACTGTCCAGATGCTGAGGGCTCTTCAAGTCACGCTCTCAAGACTCACCACTCGTCTTGAGTGAGGTTTTGTTGGAGGAGATCTGGAGGTCTGGTTTGTTGGAGGAGATCTAGAGCTCTGGTTTGTTGGAGGGGTTCTGGAACTCTGGTTTGTAGGAGGAGATCTGGAGCTTTGGTTCGTTGGAGGAGTTCCAGCACTGTGGTGTATTGGTGGAGTTTTATCACCCTAGTTTATTGGACGAGACCTTGCATTCTCGTTTATTGAAGGAGCTCTGACTTCGCATTGATGGAAGAGTTCTGGCACTTTCGAGATGTTCTAGGACTCTGGTCTGTAAGAGGAGTTTTGGCATTTTGGTTTGTTGGAGGAGTTCTAGAGCTCTAGTTGATCATGTGTGTGTGGATGTGTGTACAAACATACACTTATGTTAGATTCACAGACTCACTTATTACCAAACATGCACGCGCCAGTATCAAACACAAAGACATATATCAAACACACACACACATACACACACATACATACACATATCAAACTCTAACTCACATATCCAACAAAAGCTAGCACACATTAAATATACACTCACACTCACATACCAAACGTGCACTTGCACGTATCAAACATACAAACACAAACACTCGTAAATACCAAACATAAACATATATCAAAGACACACACACAAGCACTTATCAGACACACACAAACATATACCAGATACACGCACAAACATACATATAACACACGCAAACACATGGGTGGAATAAACTAAATGAGGACATAGTGAATGCGGACGCCACACAGATGTTGAGAAGATTGTTTGACGGTAGAGAAGCTTCAAGAGATGGTTCCTCAGGAGAGTAGTAGACCTCCCTCTCCGCACAGTACAAATAGGTCGGCACAAATATGTTATTACATGTAAAAGACACCTGAGTACATATCAAACACACACAAGCACCTATCAAAGTTACACACAAGCACATCTCAAACTTACGCAAAAATGCATATCTAATGCACACAAGCATACATAAAACTATGCAGAAACACTCACCAAAGACACACAAGCATATATTAAACATAGTCACAAGCACATATCTAACACACATAAGCATATATTAAACATGCACACAAGCACTCACCAAAGGCACAAACAAGCATACATTATACGTACACACAAGCACTCATCAAAGACACACAAGCATATACTAAATATACACACAGGCACATATCAAACACACTAGTTTGCTTCATTCTATTGTGGGCCAGTTTTTCACAGAATTTGGCTGCTGAAGACAGAAGCGATATAGGACAAACACACACACACATACACAGGCATATATCACACAGACACACTCACGTGTTGGCATGGACAAGAGGTGATGATGGTTCGTGTAATATTCACACATTTTTCAACCTTCGTGAATATCATTTTCCTATGAGGCGGATAATGTTTCTCTCTGTTTATTACCTCCGTTGTGGAAATATGAGGAACTGTTGACAAATATCCATGTTGTAACTGGATATTGTGTTTCCTTCTTTTATAAAATATATATCAACGTGAAGGGAACGACCACTGAGCACGGTGGCACGACCCTTGAGCACGAAGGTACGACCCTCGAGAACGACGACACGAACCTTGAGCACGAAAGTACGATCCTTGATCAGGACGGTACGACCCTTGAGAACGACGGTACGAATGATCGATCATAAGGTACCTCGCTGCGCCACTTGGGTATGATGGCTTGGCCCTGGACCTAACCCCTAGGGGGTCAGGTCACACATCCTGCCAGCAGACCCGTGATGAAGAGCTCAGGGTACGCTGCTAGGCGCCGTCCTGGATGTGACTCGCCCTCACACCTTTACCCAGTGTACCAGAGAAACAAAGAAAAAAAAAAAAACACACCAGCAAACATAAAAACAAAGATTACACGTAGTCAGATTTAACACACACAAGTAAATGAATCTCTTTTTTTCTCTCTCTCTTTCTCTATCTATTTATCTATCTATATATGCAGGTAAAAACCACGAAAGACTGAAATACGAACTGTCAAGGACTTTCATATAAGTACATCGTCAGGATTGAGTACAGATATGGAGAACCAGACTATAATATACCAGCCGCCACCGGGCGGGGCCGGCAAATGAATTGAGAAACAGGTGACGGGATTAGGGCACAGGTCACCCTCGACCACCTCACCTCTCTCATGTTATAACCTTAGATTAATCTATGTTCTCAGAAACATATCTAAAATTATTTCACTTATAATGTTGTCTAATTTATATACACCATCATTTTGATTCATATCAATATCTCTGCAGTGTTTGATATGACACGGTTCAACAATATGTTTATCCATTACTGTTATTGTATGTTATTACCTTAACGCTGCTCTAGCCAATTTGATGACCATAGTCCTTGAGGTGGACAGATATTGCACTAGATTACTGACCTAAACTAAAACTAATCATATGTTGTTTAACACTGATACTAAGAACCTTACCAATTTGACCAACGTAAAACTTATTACACTCTTTACAAGGGATATTGTATACACAACCCTTCAGATAAATTACAAAATCTCTGATAAGACTATCCCTAACCAAATGATATTGCTGAAGACTGCATTTACATCAAAAGTTTTTAACAAAACAGGAACATTGAGTAAGTTTTCACAAAAGGGTGATACTAAGAAGTTTTTCTTCACGAATGGTTCTTTAGACTGAACATTGTAAAAAGACTTTCTAGCAAGATTACAAACTGAGTCAAGGATATGTATGAGATACAGTGATACATAACAATGTCATGGATATTGCAGCGTTCATCGTCAGTGAATTCTGGGCTACATTTGCGAAATGCTCAAAGAAACATTAATGAAAACACGGAACGTTTCACTTTATTGTGATGAGTAGAGTGATAGTGAATATATGAGCAGACATTTGTGGTTTTACGATGTATGCTAAATTTTTGGTTGCTTTCATCCCTATGAATATTAGACTCTAAGAATGCCGATGTTTTGTCTGTCTCAGTTTCAGGAGTGAGCTTTAGTAAGTCTACCAAACAATTCCAATTGGCAATATATGCAATTGATAAGATATCATTGTCTTGCTTTCAAAGAAATTCCCTATTTCTTTTTCATATTGAAGGCTCCAGTCACGGACAAAAGTCTGCATCAATACCGGGCCTTAATAGAAATTCAGTGAGAATTTTGAAATAGAAAAGGAAAAGACAAGGGAAAGTATTTACGAATTTTTGATAAAGTGAAAAACCTGTCTCTTGAGATGTGCCAGGCAAAGTTATTGGGAAAAATATGAGAAGATAGAGAGTTCCAAAGCTTCCATGTATAGGGAAAGGAGCAGGTATCAAAACTGCCCACCCTTAAGTTGGCGATGGCCATACAGTTTTCCTGTGATGCAGCAGCTTGCCGAGCATTGCATGGTCTAGCTAGTGGTGTGGGCAGACAAGTAGTCAGCTCTCGGGAGCAAAAACCATAGTAATGCCTATAAAAGAGGGGAAAGTGAACCAGCATTACGGCGTAAGGCAAGGGGGTCAAGTTTGGAAGTTAGCCTGGGACAGTTCATAAGGAGGACCGCTTTCGACTTTGTCAAGCAATGATGCAGAGCTAGAACCAACCCATATGTGAGAGCAGTACTCCATACAAGGACAAATCAATCCTTTGTATAAACGGAGCAACTGTTCAGAAGAAAAGAAGTTTCGATTTCTAAACAGGACACCCAGTTTCCTAAAGGCAAATTTAGCTATTCCTGTAATATGGGGTTTCCAAGAAGGAGTGTATGTTACAGTAATACCAAGTATGTTCATTGAGTCAAGAGGTGGAATCACAGAACCGCCAAAGGAGAGACGAGAGTTGTGAAAAGTTTTCGATAGAGAGATGGGTAGAAATTGGGTCTTGAAGGCATTAAACTTAACAAGATTTTGTGTACCCCACTGAGATATCCTGCCCAAGTCTGATTTTATTGAGGAAGCTGTGTCAAGGCGAGATGCAGATCGAGTGAGAGAAGAGGGGCAGAATTGAAGGATGTGAATGAATGCAGCGTTGAGTCGTCAGCGTATGAGTGCGTTGAATTATTTGTTGAGGAGAGGAAGTCCTTGAAAAAAAGGAGAAAAAGTGTAGGGGACAGGACCAGACCTTGAGGGACACCGCTGATGATGGAGAAAAGGGGGAAGGCTGATCCATTAACAACTACAGAGATAGATCGGCCTGAGAGGAAGCTAGGTTTGACGGAGCAAAGTGAGGGAGGGAAGCCAAAAGAGAGGAGCTTAGAGATGAGACCCCGATGCCGCACCCTGTCAAATACCTTAGATAGGTCTTAGGGATGGGATGTATCAACTGCTTCCAAGGAGAAGGAAAGGTTTCGTTTTTTAACCAGTAATGTGTCTTGTGTTTTATATAGATGGATGCTCAAGATGAGGTTGCCATTTTTTTAGCAGGCAACTAGCTTGACTTTGTCGTCCTGTGTTATGTGGTTGTTGCTTTTGGAGACGATGTCTCGTAATGCACGTTTATATGTCTTTTAGGCAGTGGCAATCTGATTGCAGGGTGTTGCTATGTTGCCCTGAAGTTTTGCCTCTGAGTTTGTTTTGCATGCAGTGTTTTAGTGTGTTTATCGGAGTCAGAGTTCTGGTAACCGTTGTTGATGAGGATCTGTGAGATCCGCTGTTTTTTGTGAGGAAAGTATGCCAGTCATATTCAGTGTCTTATGTTCGGTGTTACGCAATGTTACAACATGTGGTCTGAGAGGATCTGGAAAAGATAATCAGAAAACAAATGGATGACTTTCCACAGAAAAGAAATTATCTAAGTGAGAAATATTTCGGTTTTAGGGAAAGGAGTACATGTGTAACAAACTTCTAAAATTTGCCTCAGACGAAAGGGTCGGCTGGGTGGATTGTTTCGCATCTGGACTGCCAGAAAGCTTTTCACAAGGTACCGCATGAAGTGCTGATTAAGAAGCTGGATCACCGGGCAGGAATAAGAGGGGAAACTCTAGCAGCTGATACATTATCTCAGTGGGAGGGAACAGAGGACGCATTTCAGAAGAGACTTCAAATGGGTTAAGGTGACTTGTAGAGTACCAAAGGGTTCTGTTCTAGGACCATTACTCTTTTTGACGTACGTTGATAACTTGCTTGAGAGGTATGGACTTTGTGAATACGTTTGCAGATGACGTTATTAGGGAAGTGAAAAGCAAGGATGATTGCATCAGCTTAGAAGAGGACCTAAACTGATTATAAAGTCTGTTTGATACATGTTTGCTGAAAAGCAATCCGAGTGCATGTTAAGTAATGAGGATGGGAGAAAGTGAAAGACGGCCTCAGTACGATTTTGGGTTTACATTGGAGGCTCCAGTCACGAAAAAAAGTTCACATCAAGGCCGGGCCTTGAATGAAATGTAGAGAGGTTAATGAAAGGGATAAAGAACAGACAACGGAGTGTAATTACGAATTTTGAGGAAGTGATAAAACCTTCTTTTAAGATGTGCAATGTCATAGTTATTGGGAAGGACATGAAAGGGAAGAGAGCTTCAAAGATTCGAAGTATACAGAGAGAAACAGTTATAAAAACGGCCCACCCCTGAGTTACCAACGGCCACACAACAATCATATGAAGCAGTAGCCTGCTGAGCATTGCAAGGTTTAGCTAGTGATGGGGGCACTTGCGTAGCTAGCTCTTGGGAGGTATGCAGATTATTAGATTATTATCTAGCTAAAAATAAGCTTCAGGATTCAGTGTAAGAAGGACAGTAACATCATCCCTAACTTGTTACCAGAATCCTTATGAGGATAATGATTAAAGACAAACTGTCTGCGGGCAAATATTAGAATAGCTTTCAAGTATATGGATAAGGAAATTTTAGTAAGCTGTTCATATCCTACATTCGGCCAAAACTAGAATATGCTTCTCAAGTTTGGTCAGCACACTTAAAGAAGCACAAAGCGCTAGTAGAGAAGGTCCAGAGGAGGGTAACAAAGATGGTACCAGAATTAAAAGAGCTGAATTACAGAGAAAGTTTAGAGGTTTTAAAGTTGTCCGCTTAGGAAGAGAGAAGAATGAGGGGTTACCTGATCACAAACTTTTAAGTTTCCAAAACAGATCGATGAAGTGGACAGCGAACAGTTCTTGGAGAGAAACATGTTACAAAAGATGTTAAAAAGTACTTTTGTAGGATAAGAGTGGGGGATGAATGGATCAGAATAAGTGAGAAAATTGTTAACGCAAAATGCACACAAAAGTTGAAGTTGTTTGACACTTGAGAATGTTCAAAAGATGGGGACTCACG
>JAYMFT010238032.1:0-11092 GCA_038088735.1 Panulirus argus | reverse complement strand
TCTCTCTCTCTCTCTCTCTCTCTCTCTCTCTCTCTATGTCTATCTTTCTGTCTATCTATCTATCTGTCTATCTATCTCGGTGCAATAAACATTTCAAAAGACCTGACAGGGATCTTGGCGCAGTCGTTCCGAACGCGGAGGGCGTCCGTCCGTTACCTCCGTTTCACTTAACCTCCCCTTTTTTATTCCCCCCTCACCTCCGGCTGTGTCTCGGACTCAAAAAACCCTCCGAGGAACAAACCGCCAGCAGGTGAGCGACAACCACGAGCCAGTTAAGCCAAACCCTCCCTCCCCTTTCCCTGAGGAGAGGCCTGACTGCCAGTGTTGTAAGAGATGCTAAGCTTTAACACCGCCGCTTCATGAGAGTGTTGAGGTTGGGTGGGTGGGTGTTGTGGCCAGGTCCGCAACCTTTCCGGTAACGCGTCGTATGTCAGCAAGGATACTACTCAGGGAGTCGATGAAAGTGAGGTGTATGGGCGAGTCGTAGTGAGGTGTACGATGCACACTTGCCCCTTCATAACTACTACCCTCCTTGTATTTCAGTTTCTAAACGTTGAAACAGATGAAGTAGCCAAGAGAGGAGTGTTCATCCTCCTCGAAGGCTCAGGCTGGGGTGTCTGGATGTGTGTAGATGTAAGCAAGATGAGGTGGAAGGAGGGACATGTATTATGTCTGAGGTGAGGGACCTGGATGTTCTGACTCTGAGTGAAACAAAGCTAAAGGCTAAGAGGAAAGAATGGTTTGGTAAAGTCTAAAGGGTAAAGTCAGGGGTTTGTGCGAGGGCGAGAGCTAAGGATGGGGTAGCACTACTACTGAAGCAGAAGTTGTGGAAAATGTGTGAAAGTGTGAAGGAAGCGAGCGCCAAGCTAATGTGGGTAAAAATGAGAATGGCATACGAGAGATGGGTGATTCTTTGTGCTTATAAGAAGGGTATGAGAAGTAACGTACGAGAAGAACGAGTCGCCCGCCTCTAGCTAGAACGCACCACCCATAAATATCCGGAACGGTAATTGTAAATTCTCTTATCGTCTATATAAATCTCACCCAAGGGAAGCCTTACCTCTAAGCCTGGGGGGAGGAGTGTGGAGGAACGTCATTCCCCCCCTTCGCTGTGAGGGTACCTGCCTCTTACACACACACACACACGTTCAGTCCACATGCACTGTAGTCTAGTTTGTCTTGTACTGTGGTGGGGGTCCTCTGCCATGGCCTGTTGGGTATCGTCTACTGTCCTACCCTATAAGGAGACGTCCTATCTCCTTTTTCTGTCGGGGGGACGTCCTCTCTCTTCTCATACAGGAGGTCCTTCCTCTTGCCCTGTATGGTAGGGATCCTCTCTCTTGCCCTTTAGGGAGGAGGGTCCCACCATCTGCCCTACAGGGGGTCGTCCTTTCCCTTACCCTGTAAGGAAGGGATCCTGTCTCCCGTCCTGTACGGAATGGGACCTTTCTCTTGCCCTGTAAGTAAGGGGAACTTTCTCTTGCCCTGTAGAAAAAAGGGCATCCATTCCCCAGCCCTATAGGATGACGTCTTTCCTCTCGTCCGTGACGACAACCACGTCTCTCGCCCAGCGAACGGGCGGGAGGGCGGGCGGTCAATCTAGTCCACCACATAGGTAATTACTTACCTTCTTTCAATACTTTTCCCCCCAGTGTTGAAAAAAAGAGAAAAAAAAGGTTCTTGTGTTGTCTAGACTCGCCGGTGACGTCCGCCGCTGGCACTCGCGCACGTTGGCCTCATTTGCCTCACTTACCAGGAGTGAGGCCGAGCGGTTCCTGCACCTCCCTCCCGTCTCCGGGCCGGATTCCTCAGCCCCGAGTTCAACTGATGAGAGCATCTGTCTCAATGTTCCCAGCCGGGAATCCCAGCGGTCTCCGAGGTGATCACTATCCCTCCTGATTTACCGCCCCTTCCCTCTTCCATCCCATCCTTTTAACCCTACCGTCCCATCCCCCTCTATCCCTACCGTCCTGTCCCAGCCTATCCCACAGTTGTTCTTCCCTCTTGCTCCTCCTGTGCAACTTTCCTCCCCACAATCCCTCCCCTTTCCCCCCCCCCCCTCTCTCTCTCTCTCTCTCTCTCCCCCCAACATTCCCCACCTTTCCCTACTCTTCACTGCGTGGAATAGTTGACGCAAAAGACATTTTTCAAAATTCTGGAGAATTAAAAATGTGACAATGGCAATCACTAAGACCCACCCGAAATACATTGTTACCTGAATAATGAGAAAGAAATTCATGCAAAAAATAAATCACTATACTAACACAGGAAAAAACTTTTTTTTTCAAATAAAATGTCGTACGTTGAAACAAATCTCCATCAGAAACGTTATTCCCTCAAAAACTACCAGGGCCTTTTTAAAGACCTCGCTGCACAAACATATCACTCCGGATGTTTAAATGCACGAGAAGACGCATCTCGTCTCCGGCTTGAGAGAGAGACCGAGACAGCTCTCCTCCACAGTCTCATCACCGGAGAGTTAATTAGACCATAGAGCAAATCACAATCCGCCCCCAGTCTATCTAGACTTGGGCAAATCGCTATTCACCTCCAATCTTGCCCTGTAAAACCCCCGGTGTTTGTCTGATCTTAACTGCGTGCGATGTCTCTCTCTCTCTCTTTCTCTCTTTCTCTCTCTCTCTCTCTCCCTCCCTCCCGGCTTCTCTTCGATCCCTACCGTCTGGCACCCTCTCCCTCGACTTGCTCTCTCCCCTTCCTCCTCTACTCTCACTAGCTCAATCCCCCTTCTCCTCTACTCTCACTACATCTACTCTCTCTCTCTCTCTCTCTCTCTGTGCCTTGTATTCCCGCCCCCCCTCCCCCTCCCACCGACCCAGGTGTGTGTGTGTGTGTGTGTGTGTGTGTTCTGACCCTCCACCACCCAGGACACTAATTAACCAGGTCGTTAAGGTAGGTGTTTATTGACAGTGATGGAGAGATAATTGGATGGCGGCGTCAACAACTGTGGCTCTCTCTCTCTCTCTCTCTCTCTCTCACACACACACACCTGTGGCTCACACACCAGTGGCTCACACACATGTGGCTCACACACCTGCAGTTTATCTCTCGCAGTCTGTATGCTCTTTGTTGCAAGTCAGTAAACACTGCTAATGTGTATGCTTTGCGGGACATACTCTGTATCCTCTACGCTTTGTTTCATACGCCGTATGCATTTATGACGTACGCTTTATGCTGAATCCCGAGTATATCGTATACTTTATGAATCATCCGTTGTATGCTCTGTATCGCATGTGTATGCCGTATTTCTGTGTATGGTTTGCATTTCATGAGCATCGTGTGCTGTTCATGAAGTATAGTCATGATAAAGGATCTGTACTGCACATTTATGTTGTATGAAACTCGTCGCATATGTTGTATGTTATATATTCCATATTGTATGCTGTATGCTGCTGGTGATGTATGCTGCCTAAGCTAAATGCCTCTGGACATGTATGATTCCCATCATACGAATGTTTCCCCAAACATTTTGTATTTCTCGCACAGAGCGACGGGACGTGTTTGTTTTGTGTGCGTTCTGCTGAAGTCTAGATAGAGCCCACAGTCAGATCTCATTTTCTTTTTACAATGGCGCTCTAACATCAATTGGGAAAGTAAGCGAATAACTCATAATTGCCGTGGTTATTTATAAGTTTTTCTCGGTCACCAGACCCCATCTCTTGCCTCCTCCTGTAACCTTTTCCTGTATGTACCTGTCTGTAATCCCTCTCTTTCGTCTCCCCGTATATAGTATGCAGCCGCTAGACGATGAGACAAGACCGTATAACTGTATCCAGCACAGCCATGTTACCTCCCAGTTCTCCAGTTATTTAATGTCCCTATCTGTGGCGTCTCCTGTTGGCGGGAGGAGTCTATACTTCCCAGTGCCCTCAGCAGAGCATCACACTAGTAAACTTAAAGGATCAGATTCTCTTCCTGTGACGCGTTCTCGAACTCACTGTAACGCGTCACCGTTGATAGTACGATAATCTTTACTTAGAAAAAGAAACGCGTAATATCTATCACGTGGTACGTGCAGGACGGACGCCCTCGGGAAAACGCGTAGTTTCGAACACGTTCAGAGTCATTACCGCATTAATTAACTCACTAATGAGCTCGTGAGTACTTTGTTTTGTTTTTTTTTCTTTTTTCACGAACCGGTGGTCGTCGTTTACATCCGTTCGTTATTTTTACGCGACGGTGGTCAAGCGGAGGGGACACCTGTGCTCTTTCCTTGCCTGGCTAGCCGCAGGAGAGAGAGAGGGAGGGACACGACCTGCGTCAGTATATTCCTCTCCTCCTCATTGTCCTTCTAGCTATACTCTCCTTCCTTGCTCTTCCTACTCTGCACGTTCTTCAGTACCTTCCTCTTATATCTCCTCCTCCTCTACCTCCTCCTCCTCTTCTTCTCTGAGAGTCTCTCTTCTTCCTCATCATTGAACCACCTCATTCTCCCGACATCCTCTCGCATGTGCAGCATCTACTCTCAAGCCCGCCTTTTAAGGCTATTGTCAAAGTGCTTCGGCCCCACTCGCTGTCTGGTGGACGCAAAACGGCTCTAGAACTGGTCACCTTTTAAACCCATCACTAGCAAGATCTAGCTCCTGTTTCTGCTGTGGTCAAAAGAAAAAAAAGAAAAACATTAAGGGAACCTCATGCATGAAGTGGGCATGTTATGCCAGACCCATCAGGGTGGGCATCACCCATGATCTGGGTATGTTGTGGCAGACCCATTAGGTCGGGCATTACCCATAAATTGTGAATACAGTGGAAGACTCGTTAGGGGGAACATTACCCATGAACTATACATGTTGGGGTTGACCCATAAGGGGGGGGGTACATTAACCCATGAACTGTACACATGACAAGTTTCCCCATTAGTAGTGGGGGCAGCTGTAACCATTGTAATGGGGAGTCACCCATACCTCCCATATAACATCGGTGATCCACCCATGATAACAGATTCATCTTTAACTCATAATGGGGTGTCGTTAGTTATCGTAATGGGTCAGTAAAACTAGGGTGTAAGGTTAATTAACCCTGGGACGACCACAGTTAATGGGGTGGTGGTCGTCCCTTAGTCACGGCTGCCATAATGTTATGTTTCACGATGCTGTTGGTGGCCGCCGAGTGCATTGTGTATGTGCCTTCTGCTCTGCCTCCGTTGGCTCTTGGATGGTGACTACTTCCGCCCTTATTGGCGCAGATAACACACCGGGGGTCAAGATAATGTTATACCACACCGGGGGTCAAGATAATGTTATACCGATAATGATGATGATGATGATGGCGACGAAGATTTTGATAATTAAATGTATTCCTAATCTCGTTTCGGGCGATGACTGATTAAGCCTCGTCGTTAAGGAACGCACAAAGACAATTGCCTCGTAAAATTATGGTAATTTATCATAAACAACGACAACGAATGATAATGATAAAATCGAGATAGAGAAATGGCAGGACATCAAAATTATCATAATTATGGATCATGATATCTGATCAGTGGTACAGAATGATTATAGGAGCGTAGGATTATCGCTAATCATACAAAGACCAATTACCACTGCTGTATTCAACGAGATGATATAAAATGGTGGTTATGATGCTAATGACCTTCAGAATGACCCGAGTAATCCATAATGTTCTGTGTCCTTCGCGTGGATTTGAACGTAATGGTTCAAATCCACTGTTCAGAAAAAGGAAAAAAAAAATGTCCACATTTGGTATCCAGATGACCCACTTGATATTCTTCGGGGGAAAAAATGAACAAAATTTGCATATTACACATGTCAGGGAGGTTCTTTGTGTGTGTGTGTGTGTGTGTGTGTGTGTGTGTGATATACTTTTCGTCACGGATTTCCAATTGACGTTTTGTCTATCGATGATACGGATTCCTTCTATCTACACATCACTCCATCTAGGTTAGGCCTTTGGCTCGTAACTGAGATTAATCTCCCAGCCAAATACTGGAAGTTAATCTCCTGATAAGAGGGTTTAATGCTCTTAGACAAATGAATCGTTGATTCCACTTTCATCTGTAGAGATGAAACCTGACGTTAAACTCCCTCAGAACTTAAATCTCCGCTAGGAGTCGAGGTTAATCCCCGCCAAGGTAAGGAAGGTTAATCCCCTTGCTCATGAAGCAGGTTAATCCCCTTTACAGCAACAGGGGTTAATCCTCATCCTGCCGCCGTGATGAATCCCTCCATTACCTTCAGCAGGTTGGGTTAATCCCCCCCCCCCAACACTTAATCACTGTTCTGCTTAATCCCTTCGTCAGTTGGTTCGATAAATCCCTCGCCACACTCCCTCCTTGTTCCCCGGTACCGTCAGCAATACACTGGCCCATAAAAATCCCCCGCGAATCCCACCCTGTGAGGCGTCTTGCATTGTCGTGTGCTGTGCGGGACGGGAGAGGGCGGTTCAGTAATTAACCCTATAACAGGCTTGTACTAACAGTAAACAGCCCAGTTACATCTGCATTTATGGCTGGTTCCAGCTGTCGTCGGGGGGGGCTGGAGAGTCAGTCGAGGCGATTCCTGGAACGGCTGCTAAAATCATCAGGTGTCACGTACATTCTCCTTTGGCAAGACCAACAATTACCGTTGCATCGACTACTGCACGCCCGTTATGGTCTAACTCAATTTACCGAGTTTTAAAATTTCTTTTTTTACATATAAAACATCTGGCTTAAAAAGCATGAACTACGAATAAATACATAGGCGTTAATATTCTATAACCGGAATAAATCCAGAGGTGACAATATTCACTTTTTTTAAATGGCTTTAATTTGATCTTTTATTTATGGTTGCCCTGTGATTTTAGTTTTCCCAGGTACACCGCGATCGGCCACCGTTATGTATATTGGTAGAGCATTCTGCCGAGGGGAGGAGGGAAGGAAATGGGTGGAAACAGGTTAATGTTATTGTAGCAATGTTCTGGGAACTACTTGTTTCCCGTGCGGGAGGTGGAGGTTATCTGGCGCTTCGGGATACTGCTTTGTGTTTCCCGTGCGGGAGCTGGAGGTTTATTCGGTGCTCTGGGACAACTGCTTTGTGTTTTCCGTGCGGGAGGTGGTTTACTGGCGCTCCGGGGTGTTGCTGTGTGTCTCCCCTTTGCGGGAGGTGGAGGTTACTCGACGACCTGTGGGAGTGTTGGCCAACTTGGAGAAAGGATAATGGAATGATGGGCGGAAACCTGCTGAGAATAAGGACGATATTGTTGCTTTTCGGGCGAGTTTGCTTCATCCAGACGTAAACAATCTGCGAGTGACGGATGTAAACCTGAGGTTTGGTACGGGGGACCTGGACGTGACGGTTCACTTATAAGGAACCAGTGTTTCCTGGATCTCAATCAGTGTTATAGACCCTCTGTTTCCACTTGTCAAACAGGGGCTCCGATCAAAGCTATTCCCCCTTAAATTCATCAGGGCTATAGCGAGGGACGTGACCAATTCAGATGAAGTACTGGATCTGTCTCTTTAAGAATGCATCCCAATTTGTACCCAAGTCTTGTAGCGTCGCTAGCTGCCTCCTCCCAGAGACACTACAAGTCTTGTCATCATCTCGGAAAGCCTGCTTATGAAACGGCACTCCCACACCAGGTATCTCCAACGATTCTGTCGAGGCCTGCCCGGCATCTCGCCAGTTATGGTCTGGCACTAACCTCTCGTGACCTCATATGGCCTAGGTAAGGTCACAGACCAAGAGCCCGAGTAGGCAGGCAACGTGTTACTTCACAACCGGAGGCCCACCTAATTCTTACTTTTGCTAACTAACAATCCTAAAACAAGCCCACCGTGACGATTTGGCGGCCATGCCCAAAACGCTTAACACCATCGGCGTGGCTGACCCAAACTCTCGTACGATACGGCGGTCTACGACTGGAAGCGAGGGCAGTCGGTCGGGCCACTGGCTCTCGGACGCTAAAGGCGATCTACGTCTGGATACGTCTACCATGTGACTCGCTGGATTCATCGCTCTCCAGCAAGGGGGTTCTGTGATGCCAAGAATTCCGTGGATTCCTCCATCACGTAACCTTAGAAGACTTTGTCGACTCCGTCTTCTACCGCAGTTCCTGCAAGATTTCATCTGTGCCTCTTCCCCGGCAGCACAAACACCTTCCGAGCTAAGGATGTGTTAAGGACCTCCCCTCTACGGCACAGGCGGTAAAGCCATGGGCCCTTGGTCATTCCACGTCTCCTGCAGGTGCATCTACGAAACCTAGGCAACGATTCACATCTCCTTCGGGCCTCTTGCCACACACCTACACCACAGGTGCGGGACCGCATCACCTAACCCTACCTCAACTCGCCTTCCCTTCATATCTAAACCATCATTACCTGAAGCGGCTTGCCCTGAGCCGCAACACATCCGTTCTTATCCATCTCTCAGTACTTGCTATTACAAAAAGAACTTAAGCTCTTACTAATCGCACTCTCTCAAAGGCTCTGTTCCACTTAAATTGTAGGACAAAAGAAATACTTACGCAGAAATACTGGACGAGATTATTGTGATGGAACACATCTACACTTCTATTTCAGTCAGCCAAAATGTGGCGGGTTTACAAGCACAACAAAATGTTTAATTATCACCGTAATTATCACCGTAATTAAACTGGATTACCTCGATTTGTAGAAATTGGATATTTACATCGTATACAATGGATTTATAAATAAAAAAATGTAAAAGTGAACATATTAAGGAAAAATTGAATAAATATCGACTCTGTCCAGATTGGGGTAGTGACTTGGCCTCTGGATTGAAGGTGTTTCTCTCATCGTAAAAAGATCCTCCAAGAGCCTTTAATTAAGGCCACGCCGTTAATTAAAGTCACGCCGTTAAGGCTAGCAGACCTTTGTATGTAATTCTTCTCTAATTAACACTTTGTGTATCATTTTTTACGAGTTTGATCTCGTGTTGTGTTCGACCCCTCACCCCGGTGTTGTTGATGTCGCCTCATTTTCACCGATGCTCTTGATTCGTTTTACATGCGAGACGTGTTGTGAGGTGGGGTGGGGAGCTGTCTGACATGCCGGGAGGTGGGGCGTAGCCTGAGGTGACGGTGGGTGGAGAGTAGGGCAGCTCGCTTAACCAGTCAACAGTCATGTTCCTTTCACCTCTCGGCTCAGGCGAACTTCCTGGACGTCCAGGCGAGTCTTCTGGATATCCATGTGAGCCACCTGGGTATTCCAGGGAGTTTCCTGGACGTCCAGGCGAGTCTCTGGATATCAAGGTGAGCCTCCTGGATATCCATGAGAGTCCCCTGGAAATCCATAACGCTATGACTGGCTGTGGGCGACGGAGTTGGGATACATTTTCTCATCATTATCTGGAAAGATTCCGCCGTGGAGGAGAACTGCTTTGTTGAAGGGAACAATGGAAGCCAGTTCCCGGATCTCTGTTCTTTGGGCTGGATGCGAGTTTACAAAGTGTTTACGTTCTTTAATGTCGTGGCTGGAGCGAGAGTATGTTAATTAAATCCCCGAGACCTGGAACACCTGTTGGTGGATTAATGATGTTTACTATATTCATATCACTGTTGGTTTCAGTACAGTTGTCTGTATAATATTCCATTATGAAGCCCTTTGATGACAGTGTCTCGAAAGACCTGGATCGGAGGGGGGGCAATGGAGATATCGTTAAGAATCTAAATTCCAGGTTTATATGAAGGTTCGCGTTTTCTTTAGCGTAAGAGAATGGTTTGGGTTCCAGTCTCGTCCGGAAAAGGAGACGGCTTCGGGGAGGCAGCTCGGTTATGGGTGGTACGGGACGCGGGACGGGTTTGAGTGGACATATCTAAGCTTTCTCTGTGTCGCAATAACCTGTCTGTCTCGTCTTTTTCTGGATCTGTTCTTGGCTAAGTATAGTGAAGGACACCGAGACTTGTTCCAGAGGTTGGCTGGAAGTCCGTCAGTGAGTGTAAAGCTGGCGAGTGTCAACTGGCTGCACCTGATTCACTGTGATTCACTAATCCGTCGGCAAAGCTACGCCTGATTCACTGTGGTCGAGTGCCGTCGTCTCACTGTCCAGAGTCACTCGGGAAAAAAAAGTTTAAATGTAGTTTTCCTCTAATCTCTCTGAATTCCACGTTTCCTGCCATTCTTCTCGGTGACTCGTGGCTTGCTACCGTCGTCTTATTTTGCCTCCCCCTCCTCCTCCGTGTGTGTGTGTGTGTGTTGTAGAGCTTAACTAAGTGATTAACGAGGGGAAGCTGTTGTCTGCGATGTAACACAGTTGTGCACCCTGAATGTGGAGGAAAGATCACAGACAGAGACCTCTTGTTAAAAAATGAAAAAGACCTGACGTGGGTGTAAAAAAAAGAAAAAAAAAAGACCTGAAGTGGGTGTAAAAGAAAGAGAGAAAGACCTGGCGTGGGTGAGTATCTCGCTCGAAGAACAGTCGTCTCCTTTTTTACTAATTAACTTTTATCCCTCCTGCTTATCCTGTTGTCTGCAGCCGTTGTTTGATCTGTGAGCTCCTGTTAACGGCCTATAGTTTACTCGACGCTGAAGGCGGATCTTTTATTCTATTTTTTTGGTACCCTGTTGCTTTCTTGTACGTCGCCCCCCCCCCACCCCCCACCCCCTCACCCACCCCATCACCCCATCCCCTCACCCCCGCGCCCTTGTTAAGATCTGGAAAACGACGGTTATACGTCTCCCTGGAAACATGGTCGTTCCAGGCACTCACCCCTTTCACGTCAAAGGGTCGTGCGCTAACGCGCGCCCGGGGTGCTTAAGGATTAGGCTCGCTCATGTTGCTGTGGTTTGATCGTTGAAGATCGTAGAGAAAAGAAAAGAAAAACTTTCTCAGAGAGAGAGAGAGAGAGAGAGAGAGAGAGAGAGAGAGAGAGAGAGAGAGATCTTTAGAGAATCTTTTCCCGAGGGTGTTGACGTTACGGCCCGAGGTAACGGCTTCCAGACGGCATCATGTCTCCAGGAGATGACAGACGACGGGTCAATAGAATTCCCCCTCTCCCCCCCGGAGACGAAAGCATCCTCCGCTTTCGTTAGCTGTGATTATATACATGTATATATATATATATATATATATATATATATATATATATATATATGTATATATATTTTTTTTTT
>JAYMFT010238021.1:0-11092 GCA_038088735.1 Panulirus argus | reverse complement strand
TATATATATATATATATATATATATATATATATATATATATTGGATGTATAAGAATCGATTTAGTTTTGAGATGTAAGAATTCAGTTAGTATAATCCTATCACAGTCACGCTCTGTCTGAACCCCAAGCACCAACATAAAACACCCTACTGCCCGTGGCATCACCGACGTGAGAACAGGTTTCTGTGCATCAGATGAAGACACCACACACACCCCATTCGCATGTATATGTATCTCTCTACTCCGTCAGGGCAGTTCCTCGAACGAGCGCCCTGTTGCTACAGGCGGGGGGCGGCGGCGCGTCCCAGTCTTGACCATGACCCCACCACCTCTCTTCGGCGAGATGTCGTCAATTCACCTGACGTTTATCTGGCTTTGTCTTCGGTCGTATTCTAACCCCCACAGTCCACGCCGAGTCCAAGCTGATGTGCTGGGTCATTGGTCAATCTGGCTGTCAGAGGCCGCGGCCAATAAGCCCAGTAGTACAACAGTGCTTTACGAGTACTTATCCAGAACCGTCTTGAATTTCTCGACTGTACATCCCTTAGTACTCCTGATGGTAGTGTGACGAGTGCTTTAAAGTTCCAGATGTTATGGGTATCTATTTTTTTCTCTTCGTGCTCACCGCACCTTTTGATTTTAGCTGTTAACATTTTCCGGTCTTCCATGCCTGTCGTGCCAAGAGGGATTTGATTTTGAACGGATTGGGAACCAAGCCTTTTAGGAGATCATCTCGATCGTAAGCAATTATGTACTTCTACGTTCGGCGCCTCAGAAGGTACAGCCTGGGTGATTTCATTCGTTCCCTGTAGTCAGTAATTCAGTTGCTTTACAACGGACTGGGAAAGTTTTTTTTTACAGGCTTTCTAACTCTGTACAATTTCGCTCGCCTTTAAAGAGGATGTTATTACACAGTGGTACGCCGTGCGCGAGAGTAAAGGCGTCGGAAGGAGCGTCACACTCGTCTCGAAGGTTCGCAAGATCCATCCTATCATCTCTCTTTGGAAGAGGCAACCGTTGCTTTGATCTCTTCGCTGAAGGTAAGGTCCAAGTTCTTTCACCCTGTTCACTCGTGATATGATCTTGCCCATATTCAACTGGTCAATTCTGCACTGCTTATAATTATTCCACTACCACATACCGGAGGAGTTGGAACTTATCCCCGATCAAAGACTTATTGTTTTAACTTGCCCATCAGATGTTACTATTACTGTGTAGTTTCTCTGTGTCTGGTATCATATACAGAGGATATGAAACTAACATTCGAAATTGCGTCAGTGTCAGAAATGAGACGAGATGAACAGTAGAGGTGAGAGTACAAAAACCTGTTTTGATCTGGTTGTTAAAAGGATATATATATCCATCTTCCAGTTTCATCGGTTGTTCCCATCTTAAGCATTTTGTATGTTGTGACACCATAGTCACATTTACCTTTGACTTTTGCAAAGTCTGTGTGTGTACATTACATGGGCTTTTAGTTTGTTTTCCAGCGCCTCAGATTTCTTTCAGGTTAGTTAAGCAACTGGGTGAGGCAAGATCTTCCCGTCATGAGACCATATTGTCCTGGGTTATGTAAACTATTTGGGTACATAATGATGATCAGTTTGCTTCTTAGAACTCTCTCTAAAATTTTGATAGTGTTGGCAAGTTTGGGAAATGCTTTGCTTCCTTCTCTGTAAGATAGGTAGCTTCATATTGAACGTACCAGTAACTTCGAGAAGTACATGACAATACATGGGAAAGCCAGGTAAGACGAAGCCTTATGGCTTGTGACGAGGTTTCACCAGCCAGAGGAGAGTGATAATAGTACAGGGCACTACGTGGGTGAACTAGATGAGAGACGACCAAATGGTCTTTGAGGAGGGTACCTGCTGGAGGACATTCATAGTACATAGAAGTACATGGGAAAGCCAGATAACAGAAGACCTGATGGAACTATGACGAGGTTACATGTTGGTGGACACGAATGGTATCCTAATCTCCAAGTCTCTGCATCTGGGGACAGGATAGTAAAGCAGAAGGTTTTGCCAAATATTTCTCGGACTTCCATCCCACAGAATGACCCCGACTATTAAGATATTAAAAATATTATCATTACTTCTTAAAATCTTCATCTCGGAAGGGAACTGATGATAGAGCAAGGATTTTTCCACAACGCTGGAGACTGCGTCGTAAGTTCTCGGTAATGATGGCGGTAAGTCCTGCCCAGCAAGTGAAAACTTACGAGACCACAATGATGAAATGTTCCCGACACTCGCTGTGAACTGCTACCCAAAACTGACCCCCAATAACACGGAGGAAAATACTCGCCAATAATTTTTGGGCTCCTTGACGCGCCACGAAAGACTGCCAAGATGGCGGCTTTTGCCACATCTCTGGTGGGGGGGAGTGTTATATGTCGACACTCGATCACCATTATGTTTCCTGTACAGACACATCACGACGGTTAAGCTTCTTGAGTGTTTGTGTCTGTATACCGTGTGCTACTGAATGTCTGTGTGTGTGTGTGTACCATGCTACAGCGTGTCTGTGTACCGTACGACTGAGTGTCTTGATCTGTGTACCGTGCTGATGAGGACAGATGAGCGCAGTGCTGTGTGTGTGTGTGTGTGTGCTGGTGAACGCAAACCAACTCCGCCAGTAAGCTGAGGACAGAAGAACGTGCAGTGTTGCAGTAACTGTAAAGTGAGGGTAAACACCTCTCGTGTTGTGTGCTGACGACACCACCAGCTTCCAACCAGTGTTTCAGCTTATCGAGAACAGTCAGAAGACACACGATCCTGATTAATGTTTTAGGCTACACGCAGCAGTATTGACCTGCCTCACAGTAATGATAACCTTCGGTACACAGTAGTAATGGCCCGTCACACCTTTAGAAACTTGACCTTAATAGTACATAATGAGAGCAGTTGATGAAACGTTACATGACTCGTGAATTTTCTTTTAATAACCGGCATTATATATAAATATATATGTTCCTGTAGTAAGTTACTGTGTGGACTATTTGAATATTTTTTTTTATTACACGAGACGGAATAATTGCCGAGGTTGCGTAATGATCTCTGAGGAAGTCTTGTGAAAAAATGAAAGTAAAACTCGTTAGTCTTTTTCTGTTTCACTTCCTGTGAAGTTAATAATCTAACAGCGACCGTTTCCCGGCCACGTTATTAAAGACAGGTATAAAATTCATGTGTCAACCCTCGTCTGTTTTCTGTAGTTGTCATCTTGTCTGTTGCTCTGTTATAGCGTGTGTCTGTGTGACTGTTGTTGAAGTCGTCTTGCAGTCCGTCTGTGCCACGGGTTCTCCTTACCTCCTGTGTCATCACATATTTTGAACATCTATGCCCGCAGTAAAATGTTCCTCTTTTGTATAAATTCCTGAAGCCATTTCTCCAGCCCAGACCGACCCTCTGAATGGCGGTGGATCCGGGAATGCATAATGACGGAGACGATATTACTCCCAAGATGACAATACTTGGTTCACGTTGAGAAAACTTAATCTTGAATGATGAATGTCTTGCATGTGATGAATGCGTGGACCGAGTCCATCCCACTTCGCCCACATCCTGGTGTATTGTGTAAGGGGGCGAGGAAGAAGGGGGAAGGGTGAAGGGGAAGCGGATGCAGTTCGGGTGAAGGGAAAGGGGATGAGGAGGGGAAAGGGGGGTGAAATCTAACCCTTAGTCATCGTCTCTCCTGAGGTGGTGGGCCAGGTCATGGACAGCTCTAGTTCTTCCCTCAGTCCCTGATGCTCTTTCCTCAGCAAGGGACTCTGCCCCCTCACTCCACAGCCCTGATTCGTCACTCGCCTCTCCACTTCAACCTCCCACGCCTTGTTCCCACAGCTGTGACGCCTCCTCCACGTCACTCCTCAGCCGTAACTCCTCCCCTTCGTCACTCCTCAGCCGTAACTCCTCCCCTTCGTCACTCCTCAGCTGTGGCTCCTTTTCTTTCGTTATCATCATCTCCAGCCATTGCGACCGTACCCGTCTCAGAGGCGTGGCTCTCTGTCCATACCTTTTGTCAGGCGTGGCCCTCACCTCATGTAACCTCTTGGTGCCCCTTAGTTCCTAATGCTATGTCGGCATCCTTCTCAGACAGTCTTAAATACCCTCTTGACTATTCACTCCGATCCTTTTTGCTGTCTGGACTTCACCCTGTCCTTCAGGATTTCTACTTCTTTCCATTCGTTGTTCCTGCTTTTTCCTTACTTCTGACGTCCCAGCAGATAGCCTCCTCGTCGCAGACCAACAGGTTCTCCCCCTCTTGTCTGGCTTCCCCCACGTGCTACCGTATGCTCCCTCCTCCCCGCGCTTTTATATCATCGACTCTCTCTCTCTCTCTCCCTACCTACCTCAGTCCTCACTCTCCCCTCTTCAATGTTGTGTAGCACAGGATGGGGAAAAATATGACAAACGCTTCTGCTGTGAACCTCTCCCCTCCCCTTCTGCCTCTTTGCATCTCTCCCCGTTTCGCTCTCCCAAACACCGTGTGGTACGAAATGAAAAAAGAAGAAGAAAGAAAGGAAAAGAAAGTTATACCGGTTGACCAAACAGAGGATGGCGGCTGTGAATGCGGCCCGACAGAACTGCTGAGAGTGTCGAAGTAAATCGAGAAGCGAAGGACAAAAAAAGTGTTCGTGAAATCTGAAAATGAAAAAACAGAAAATAGGGAAACCTATTTTTTTGGGGGGGAATAGATATTTGCATCTTCCATGCCACGTCTGCAGCGGAGAGTTATTGTCGTGGTCAGGGTAACGCCCCCTCCAGCAGGCACAGTCAGGCTGTGTTGCTGAGTAAGGGCTTCGCAGGACTTATGCGGGTGGAGTGTGGAGATTGAGGATCGTCATGCAAAAAGCTCAACTTTACTGTGAACAGTTGGGATGGCTGAAAGTCCGTGTTGTACCGTACGGGGAGGGAGTTTTACGCTCGTGAGGCCCCGTCTCTTGAACAGTCAACTTGTATGTGTGTGCGTGTGTGTGTGTGTGTTAATCCCTTTTGCATGAGATAGTTCACTTTCCCGACGGGTAACAATACTGTCTCACGACGCCACACCGTCCTCCGACAATACTGTCCCCGGGAGACTGTCCTCTTTATTCCCCAGGCGCCTCTCTGATCCGTGATCCATTTGTTACCCCAGGAAGCTTGGGGCTGGGGGAGGTAGCATGTATGCCAGGAAGGGGGTGCTGGCCAGCCAGCCAACCAGCCTGGTGTGGACGGCCCCTCACTGGAGTGCTTGGGAGAGGGACAGGGCACCTCGTTTGGCAGGGAGGAAGACCGTCCGTTGTTTACCATCATCCCTCTGTGAGCGAGGAGCTACGTACTTCCGAACGTCGTCACTCTCATGATATTCGGTACGACGATCCTGTTGTAGCTTCTGTTATACAGTAAAGCATCACAGAGTCCCTAGCAATCCAGTGAGCCAGGCAGGCAGCCGGCCGGCCGGCAAGCCATCTGTAGTCTCGGGTCCACAGTAGCAACGGCGCAATGATAACTGCTCCCGCGAAGCAAATGCGTCCACGTAATTTATGATATCCTTTCTTTTCTTTTTTTAACCTCCGTCAGCAGAGAATTTACACCCCGCGAATAACACTCGGCGTGAGTAGGCACGGAACGTTATCATTAGTATTAGCAGGAGACACAGTTCGGAGCTTCGTGTCTAGCTAGATCGCACGGTTAAACGCAAACACACGGTGTGTATGGCCCGAGGGAGGGAATTAATCAGTATGACGAAGACCGAGTGACAGGCCTCAAGAGACCTGGCAGGTCGAGAACTTATCATTCACATCACAAACTAAAATCACGTATACATCTCTCTATTGGTAAAGCGAGTTGCTGTAGAAAGCTTCTGTCTTATAGTAACGTTGCGGTTCCTGTTGTACAGTACCGCTGTTAAACGTTTTGTTAAGCGGGGACGATATTGTGTGTTGGGCGGAGCCGACCGCTTGTTGAAGGATGTGTCGGGGGTTTGTTTCTCCACCCCCAACACACCGGCGAGGTGTTTGTGGACGGTGGTGGTCTTGGTGTTGGAGACTACGTTGACTGGTGAACTGGTGACGTGTTGGAGAGGTGTAGATCACTACAGAGTGAAGCGTGAGTAGAGATGGAGACGCGAACGACTGAGGTTTGATGTGTTGTGATGGGTGAATGAGTGAAATAAATCTGAGTATCAGATGAATAAATCAATAATCGTATTATTTAAAGGTAATTAGAAGTAAAGAAACAAACTGTGAAGGAATAAGGCAATTAAAACACTAATGATGGGTAAATGAAGCATGACTGGTGGATGAGTGAAGAGTGAGTGAAGCGTGAAGAGAAAAACGGTCTTTAAAGATGAGTAAGATATGAATAACGGTTGAATCAGGTTATGATGTAAGTTTACAAGTATGTTTGTGAGTTTTTTTTTTCAAAATGTGAATACCTAGTGACTGAAACGTGAGTATAAGATGAGTAACATTAAAATAATTGATGAATAAAACATGAGTAAAGGATGAATAGAGCGTGAATAACACGCACGACCTTAGCCACACAGGTTGGGAGGTTGCCAAGCTGACTGGAAGTAAAGCTGCTTCTCTCTCGTCAGCCTACGTCTCGCTGAATTAAATTATTGTCATTTTATCTCATAATTATTTTCGAACTACTTGGAGGACGACGGCACGACCCTTGAGCACGGCGGTACGACTCTTGAGAACGACAGCACGACCCTTGAGGACGACGGCACGACCCTTGAGGACGACGGCACGACTCTTGAGAACGACAGCACGACCCTTGAGGACGACGGCACGACCCTTGAGGACGACGGCACGACTCTTGCGAACGACAGCACGACCCTTGAGGACGACGGCACGACCCTTGAGGACGATAACACGACCCTTGAGGGCGACGATACTATATCCTTCAGCGCGATAGTTCGACCTTTGGGTATGATGGCACAGCCTTAGCCTTTGACCTAACCCTCGAGGACGACTTGAATAAAAAAGTCCTTTTATCATACCGAGGGGGGTCGTGCGTCTTGTGCTCGAGGGCGGACCGACCCAAGAGTCGTATACATTCTGTTGTGGCCTTACCAACATGCTTAAGGGATTTTTTTTATAAGATTTTTCCAAAGAGCGATGGACTGGATACGACTGGAACCAGGTACTGTTCTCTTCACTCGTCTCTCTCTCTCTCTCTTTCTCTCTCTCTCTCTCTCTCTCTCTCTCTCTCTCTCTCTCTCTTTCAACACCGTCCAGCTCATATACTTTCTTTCATTTCCAGGTGAGTTGTAGTCGGGCGGTTCCAGCTTGTCCCTAGCCCGCGCTGCTCCACTACAAGATTGGGAACCCTGGATTCAAGGCTTTTGTCTGACTTAAAATTCCCTCTCTTATGCTCGCTTTTGTAACACTGTAACGCCTTTTGTTTACGTCGCTTACACACCACCAGTGAGAGGCTTTCCTGGATGCCTTAGATACGGTATACCTGCACTTGCTGAATATCATCACTGTTTGGTTTACGGACCATATTAGATATTTTATCAACAAATGGTTACTGGCCGTGTTTAAGGGAGATATATTATCAAGCTGGCTGGTCTCCTGCTGAGAGCAAAGTCAGTAGGAGTTCAGTTTGGGATATATTACGAAGTACATGTAAAGTTAACCTACATATATATATATTGACCCTTGAGCCAGTGTTGACTGGTCACCAATAGGTCCCTCTAGTAGTACTGAGCATCCTCTGGTATCCTTCCCAGTGAGCAGCTCTCCCACATGAGTACTGATGCTCCCATCGCCTCCTCTCATTCCTCTGGATCACATATATTCTCCCCAAGTCCTCTTTATCACCTCATTAGGCTCCCGATGCTGCTTATGGCTCACTTCCCCTGTTTATATAGTGGCGCAGTGTGGGTGAGGTGCCTCGGGGGGAAAATGACGCCCTTGTGGCATCAAGGCTGTCATACTACTAGTGCCATGGACGGGTAAGTCGCCTCCTTCCCTGCAGGCACCGCTCTATCAAGAACCAGTGCCACTCGAGCCCTGAGGATCATAGACGCGAGGCGGGTGGAGTTCCGCCTCGAGTCACTGGAACAAGGACGACATGTGCCACAGGGTAGAGGTTGTGTCTTGCTTTGAGACACTGGGGCCTGGACGACCAGTGCCACGGGGTGAGAGTCGTCTTTGACGAGCAGTGCCGCAGGGTGGAGGTCTTGTTTTGCCTTGAGACACTGGGGCCTGGACGACCAGTGTTTCAGAGGGGGAGGTCGTCTTGCTCCGAGACACTGGGGCTTGGACGACTAGTGCCACCAACTGATGCAGATGGTCCAGGAAGCCGAAGATCGATAGAGAGAGCATATTTTGGAATAAGTAAAGGGGAAGAATAATGATTTGATTGCTTCCTCGGCGAAGGAGGGAATAAAGGAGAAGGAGAGAATGCAATAGAAAAATTCAGAGGATAACTGGAATATTTAGATTACAGTAACTCTCCCTTTATGAACCTGAGGACGTGGTAGTCGCAATGTACAGGCAGGTTGAGCCTCCAGAGGGCTAGGCTTTAGGAAGAGGAGAGGTCATGTTTCGCCCCTTCATGTTACTGTGGAGAAGTTATTGCAATTTTATCAAAGTAGCGAGGGGATGGGCTACTATGTGGACTTGCTCAAGGATCTGTAGTGCTGAACTTTGCCGCCATCTTTCGCTTCCACATGCCAGCAGTTCTGTTTTTACACTTTGCAGTATTATTGCAACAGAGAGTTTTTATGTACTGTTTGTATTATCATGACGAAGAACGCGTTTTCTGGATGGAAAATTTGAACGATTACGAAAAATCTCCATTTGTCCCAAGTCATAGGTATAAGACACGAGTTTACACAGACCTTAATGAGATTTCCTTGGACATATTCTTATATACCAAAGATCCTTAGCATATCTAGAGATCATCAGAATCACAATGTGTTGTTTATATTCTTTCACGAAAAAACAGGAACACTTTTTGCCATTACCATGTATTGTTGCGCTTCGATTTATTTACTCTGAAAGAAAAAAGAAAAAGGATGTGGTGTTTCCATCATGGTCAACGTGTTTGTTGACAAAGTTTTGATGACGTCTGGAACACGAGAGGTAATTGACACAGTCGAGTGTTTATGACTTGTTGTGCATGCCAGTGTTTAATGTGTCAACACATTATTAGGGCCACTGAAGAGGACCAGGCTGCAGCATTTAGGTGCATCTCTCCCAACATTACCCATTGAGGTGTTTCTTTGTGTTTTGATTTCCCGCGACGAGACGCAGTGTATTCGTCTGTCTGTGCGTCCGTCTGTAAACACATTCATGGGGTCACACGAGAACAGTCCGTGGTAAAAGCTTCATCTCCCGGGCACCGTAGGTACCACAAGGGGAGTTGACGAATTGATTAGATTCTGCGGGCACATATCTGCATAAGTTTGCATATTAAGTAAGGAGAATCTATTTATGGCAAGTGCTATAATTTGGAAGTGCTGAATGAAGAGAATTCCAAATTTACAGCATATATGCATTAGGAGATGACGAATGGCGTGCATAGTTTTGCATACTGATGAGTTCTTTTTGCCGCATATTTAACGTGCAGCGGGACGCGAAGTAACGTGTGGAACTCTTCCTTTCCTTAGAGGTTCTTCAGGAGGGTTATCTTGAGTTCACGCTGGGGATAACATCTCCTGCTCCCTAAGTTAACGTGTCATCATCAGCTTTATATATAAGGCGTTTACGATAGGTTGGGGAAACTGTCGCCCGTCTCAAAATAGGACATATATACTGTCCTCAGTCTTACACTGAGGGGGACTTGCTCGCGGAGGCTATGGAGGCCAGCCCAGCTCAGTGGAAAGAGAGTCTTCATTTGGGAGATTATTCCATCCTCATTCTCATTTGCCTCGCGTCTCCCTCCCACAACCAGCTCCTCCTCATCATCACCAACTCATATCCCTCATGTCATCATTCTATTTTTCGTCCCCTAGAGCACCAGGTCACGACCTTTGAGCGCGACGGTATGATACTTAGGTATGATGGCGAGCCCTTAGACCAGACCTCTAAGGGTGAAGTCAAAAGGCCAGGCGCGTCATATCGAAAGGCTGTACCGTCCGGCTCATGGGGGTTGAATCGGTCATAACTTAACAAGCTTTACTGTGGCGGTTTGTAAGGGGATGTTTCGGCCCTCGTTATTTCATTGTCCCAGGGCTGAAAGTGGTTTCCCGGAAACTTGGCAAAATATCCCAGGTTCACTCTGGAGAAAATGTGAAGTATGGGGGTGGCTAATGTGGGTCTTATTGGGACGCTTCAGCGTGGAGGTCGTAGGGTTTGCTCCAGTGTAACAGTGGGGCAAGAGTTACGTAAGAGAGGAGTTCTCCTTATACACTCTCCTCCTCCTCCTCCTCTTCATTCTTCCTCATCATCATTACATGGCTCTTCTCCATTTTCCCTTTCTTCTTCTTCTTCTTCATCAGTCTATTTCTCATCAGTCCTTGTAATGATCACCCTCATCTTTCATATCTTCCTCATCATACTCACCCCGCTGCCCACATCTCGTCATTTGTCTCCCATTCCTTCTTCACATTATCATAATCTTCCGGTTTAGTCTCCTCTGCGTGTGCCTCAGCCCCCCAGCCTTCACCGTGTGAGGACGCTCTATTGTAGGGCCGCTGGGGGGAAGTGTCTGATGACATCGTCTTTGTTCTGACCGTCAACGGTGTTTGTCTTCGCCACTACAGCCAACCGCAGCTGCCATTACTGACACCGTCGACGGAAGTGATTCGTGCGACACCTTCCCCTACCAGTGCGACACCTTACCCTACCAGTGCGACACCTTCCCCTCCCAGTGGGACACTTTCCCCTCCCACCACGACCGTTGGTGTTTAGTTTCAGACACAGCAGACTGATGGAATGGACACTTGAGGGTTAATGTTGAGAATCTGGTGTTGTTTAAGCTGGGGCAACTGTAGTGGCTCAGGTGCGATAATCCGCTGGTTAAGACCCGTCTTGGGAATGTTAGCAGCTGGTAATGGCAGTACGTCGTCTCTCTCTCTCTCTCTCTCTCTCTCTCTCTCTCTCTCTCTCTCTCTCTCTCTCTCAAACACACACACACACACACACA
>JAYMFT010238010.1:0-11092 GCA_038088735.1 Panulirus argus | reverse complement strand
TTTAGAGAGCCAACTGCTGGGGACCAGTAGGTCGGACCCTTACGATTCAGACCCTTACGACTCAGACCCTTACATCTCAGACCCTTACGACTCAGACCCTTACATCTCAGACCCTTACGACTCAGACCCTTACGAGTCAGACCCTTACGACCCAGACCCTTACATCTCAGACCCTTACGACTCAGACCTTTACGTCACAGACCCTTACGACTCAGACCCTTATATCTCAGACCCTTACGACTCAGGCTCAATTAAGTTCGATATCGCGGATGGAGCGAGGCTTCTTCCTCATACAGGTTGAGTTCTTCCGTTGTGAAGTCTCTGTTGAAGGTGGCGAATTGATCTTTTGGGATGAGGTCTCCCGATGTCAGCAGGTCGTTCCTCCAGCTGACATCTTGGACATCGTGGGTCGTGGTTGGGAAGGACTCCAGCCGGTGGCGTTAGCTGTGTGTGTGTGTGTGTGTGCTGGGGTCGCCGACGATGGTGTTGTCGGGAGTCGATGCTGTGGATTCTAACGGTTTGCTGTTTCTTGTTTATTTTGTTTATGACATCATGAATCCTGTATGTCCCGTTGCGTTCAGCCAGTCCTTCTTTTAACCTGGTGATTAATATCATTATAAATGATGATGATAAGGATGATAATGATGATGATAATAATGATAATAATAGTAATAATAATAATAATTATAATGATAATATTATAATACTTATAATAATATTATTATTGTTAATAATAATGATAATAACGATTGTGATAATTATTATTGATATCAATGAAATACTCGTAAAGACTGCATATATACAGAGAATATACACTGGGGAGAGACAGCGAGCCAGCAACAAGTGAAGGTGGATTAAACAGACGAATGTTTAATGATGATCACGTTGGTTGGGATGGGGCTGTTCATGTGGCAGTCCACGCGAGCTTGGGTGCATTCGGTGCGGTTGTGGTGTCGAACTGCAACTCGGGGACGAGGGATCTCCGGTAGCAGGTGTGACGATGGCGGGGTTGTACGTAAAGGGCGCTTTGGGAACAGAAAAAGAATAGACTACAGAAGGTCTTTTGGCTCTTTGGAAATCTGTATCTAAATTGGAGCTAAAGTTGGTAGATGAGGTAAGGATACAGAAGTAAGGATCTCTCGCCTACCACCCCCATTCCGCTCCCCGCGGCAACAGCAGTCGGCAGGATAAAGAAAACGTGGAAAGAAAAAAAAAAAAAAAAAGAGAATGCACTGCAGAAGTAAACATTCATGGAATTTTACGGGAACGAATGAAATGCAATATTTATTTGTCTGTTTTCTCTTCTGTCTAACTACACATAGTCGTACACAACACACTGATGTACTACACTGCTGCTGGTAATGGCCCCACTAGGGAGGGGAGAGAAGAGTGTAGGGCATTTCAACCAGTTTGGGCGGAAAGAAAACATGTTGGATTATATATATATATATATATATATATATATATATATATATATATATATATATATTATGTGTGTGTGTGTGTATCTATGTGTGTGTATGTGTGTGTGTGTGTGTGCGTGTCCGTTTTATAGATATCCGAACTGAGGAAATATTTGTTTAACGAGTCTTTTTGAAGATATTTATACGAGCACCGATTGCCGTTAGCGTGTGCCAGTGTTTAGCGGTTCCGTTTGGAGCGAAGCGGTTTTTCCCCGCTTCGGTATTGCATCTTTTTAAGCTTTGTCTTATGCTAGTTGTTCAGGCAGCTGTATTGCCTCGTATTATCAGAAAGGTCCTTACTATGATTCCGCTTGTATTAGCGCTTTAGTTACGTTTCCTGAAAGAGATGAATATTTTTTTTTAACTTTCACGTGATGGGTTTCTTGCAGCTGGAATTGGCTTTGTAGCTCTTAACTGCACTTGTTCAAGGATTTCCTCAGTAGATGGGAGCAAGACGAGAGGTTGACCTTGCATGGCATTTTCTTCTACACCTTTCCTGGATGCCTCTGTTGTGTGATGGAGGAGGAGAAGCAAGCAGCGGCGGGGGCGAAGGAGGCATTGTTCAGTTTAGAGAGAAGGGAAAAAAAAAATAGTTGTGCGGATGACCTCGAGTTCAAGCGAAGTGGGAGTCGTATAAGTTTCTTCGAGTCCACGGAGGACTTAGAGAGAAGAAGATTTCTGATGAATTCAGTGGCATTGCTGGTGGACGTGTTTCTCTCCAGTGTATGTCGTACCGTCTGGAGTGACAGGGAGAGAAGCTTTGGGGTTGGGACTCAGCAACCTGCAGGGTGGGTAAATGTGAGTCAACAGCTACCCACCCACCCACCCACTGGCCTCCCGTAGTGGGTGGGTGGGTGTGAGGCCAGGACGAGGGGCTACCGGTTGACAATATACTATATCCCAACAGGTCCTGGGGCAAGGTAAGGTGGCAACACAGCCACCCACCACTGGCTTTCCTGAGGGGGAACACGCACGCCACACCTCTCGCGCCTCTCTCTCTTTCTCTCTCCCACGCCGTCTATAAAACAATCGAGGGTGTGTGGCCTACAATGAGTGGCGGTGGGAGGAGGTGGTAATAATGTGGAGGGACCCCCGGCTGGCGAGGGTGGGTGTCTGTTGCCTTTTGGGAACTCTTAAACAATTACTTTCTTCGGTGAGACAAAGGCTATTCACGGTCCTTTCACTGCAGTCACCCATTTTGATTTATGAAAGACTCCCACTAAAAAGCGTCGTCTCGAGGCTATGGAGAAGGTAGATGGGGACGGTGAGGCGTGTGTGTGTGTGTGTGTGTGTGTGGTGAGCAGGGCCGGACGGTCCCAAATGTGGGTCGTACGCCGAAGGATTTTTCCCGCCAAGATGACACCCCGAGAGTGAGGAGTGCCGTGCCAGGGGTCGGGTCCCCGGCCTGACCTTACTGGCGTCCTCCTCACCTCAGGAAGGGGTTATTATTATCATTATCATTATTATTATTATTATTTTATTATTATTATTATAATTTTTATTATTATTATTGTGAATACTACTACTACTTCTTTTGCTGCTGCTATTATTATTATTATTGTTATTATTATTATCAGTATTATTATTATTATTATTATCATCATCATCATCATCATCATCATCATCATCGCAATCAGTACTACTTCTGCTACTTTTTTTGTTCTTTTTCTTCAGCTATTACCACGAATTATAATAACAGCAACACTATTATTGCTAGTTTGTAATTAACATATATTTTCGTGTTCACATTCAAGAAATCACCAAAGACTGAAGGCGTGGTGTCTGCTGGGGTGGGCGACCCCTGTCATGTATGATGGTACACTATCCGTCTGTCCCTGATAAAGACAATGATTCCCCATATCTCACGTCCTTGTCTTTATGAACCTAGCCACGACCCGAGTCAGTCTGTAGGGTGATGGGGGGGGTCCGTGAACACCCACCCTCCACCGACCTCCCCTAGGTCTCTGGTAGTGAGGGAAGGCATGTATACTTATTGAAATACATTTGGGTTGAATATCCGTAAGGAGAGGAGTTACGGAATGAGACGGGGAAGAGTCAGAAATAGATTATATTTGACAAGGGGAAATGGCTCAGCGGCGGGGCTGTGTGGCCTCCATCGGCTGGTGCCATTAACAATCACCGTCTCTTTGTAGCGGACTGACTGACTGTCTGTGGTGGCGAGGGGCGCGCGGGAGGCTGACCCAGCCGAAGACTACACGATTCACTCGCCATAGCTCGACTCCGCGGGGGGAGTCGAAGCTTCGTGGTTTGTTTATGACCCCCATTGATTCGGACCTAAAGAGGAGCAAGAGGGAGGTGTTAACGGGCTCTCCCTTCAACACAGAAGTATTCTTAAAATATTCAGACATAACAGGGTGCCAATACAGCCCCCTCCCTTCTCTCCTACCTGTATACTTGGGGCTGCAGACCAATACATACAGGAGGGGCCCAGATACTCGCCTCGTGATACATCGAACCAGAACTCGAAGCTTCAGTTTCCGCCATGCGTGAACCATCAGATGAGCAGCGGACTAGGAAGGCTGTAGGGGCCACCAGCTTACACCAGTGACTGTGTCATAGGATTTATTCACTCGTTCTCTGCTCTGCCAACATCCTTACAGATTTACTTCTGTATTCTGAATTTTTTTCTGCATTGAATATAAACTGCAAAATGTTTATTTTCTGGCGCGATCGCCTGACATCGTCCATGCCAGTCGCCCAGATGGACGTCGTCCATGACAGTCGACCAGATTCAGGTCAGCTGAGGCAGTAACTGGTCGGAGGACCAAGACTGCACATCGTTTGTAAGCAAAAAAGTGGGACATTTTAGTATACAAAAATCTTTAATTCTGGGGACATTATGATGGTGTGGGACGCTAGAGTGTGTAGTGTAGGAACGCCCGACAGTGCAAGTAGAGCACCTGCCAGTGTTGCAAGCAGGTAGGGACAAAGTGCTTTGTGCAGGACGCGCGTGCGTCGTCAGCACGCACAGACAGACAGATAGACACACGCACACACACACACACACACACACACACACACACACCAACCTTGGTCCACGCACGCACGAACTTTATCATACGATTATTACGAAAGTTAGCTTCCTGTGTGAGCGTAGGAACCTTGACACTTGAACCTTAGCTCACGAACCTCAGCGCACGAACACACTAGTCTCAACGCACGTGTGGAAAGACGATTCGTGAGCTCGAGACGGACGGAAGCTGGATAGATGATGTGTGGCGGGAATGACGGTAGTAACTGAAGCTTCCGTCTCACGTGACTCAAAAATCTCATAAAGAAATAAGGAAATTGCTGACGGACCGATTTTACAAGCACCAACGGGACTCTCAATTGACAGAAGGAAACTGTAGGTTAGATATGATCATCATCACTACAGAAGGGTAACTCAGAATTATTTTCTTAGATAAAACGAAAGAAAAAGATGAAGTGAACCTCTCATTGTGGCCCAGGTATCCTCCTCGAGGAACCCAGCATAGAGGTGTTGGAACGGGTGTGGCTCATGCTCATGGCACGGGTGCTCATGGTCGCCTTTGATAGTGTAGGTATTCATGCTTGCTTTCTGTGGGATGCAGTTAGTTACGGGTTGAATATCATGACCAGTGCGGGTGGGTGGGTGTATGAGAAGGACAGATAACGGAGAACCAGTTATCTGTTATCAACTGGAATACTGTGATAGTATCGTTGATTCCTCGTCTATATGCATATGAAGACAGGATAGCAAAGCTTGTAGACTCCTCCCCAACACGCCACTGCCTGGGACACATCACCTGCAGGAAAATGACGATTGAAGGAATGCCATTTAGTGTAGAGAGGGTATACTGACATGGTAATTCTATAGGAAAGGACTGGAGAAGACTTTATGTAATTGCAACCTCCGAATTCTCTGGCGATGAAGTATTTAAGCCTCTCTTATGTCACTGAATAAAGTTAAAACATTTGCCTGTAATAAAGCCATTCTTAAACAGTCTTATTCACGGATAATTGGTATTTATCTTGTGATTTAGATTTAAGGATAGGCTTCGTCTTTCCGTTACGTGGTGGAGTTTATTTAAATGATCTAATAACTTGTTTAAAATAACTTTGCTCATATCATTATTAAATCTTTTTTTCTTAAACTTCGTAATAACATTTTTAGTCATTGTCTCTGCCTAATGTGTGGTAATGTTACATTGTCAATTTTTTTAAATATGGCGTTGTAAGGAGTCAGTATGGTGAACTTGCACACGACAGGTTTTTTTTTATATCTTGTTACGAAACCTACCATTCCCTTTGCCTTGTCCTATGTAGCTAAAAGGTGTTACAGGACTCCGCCTGCATGTGGTAACACAAGGAGTGTTGAGTCGCCTTCAGCGGGGCTCTGTCATCTCGTGAGTGGATGAAAAGGAGTGTTTCCTTGTTTTGAGGAACTTCTGACTCTAAAGGAGCCCGTCATTTCCCTGCGACTGATTGGAGTTCAGCCTCTAAGCTCGGCACCTTTTTTTGCGTTTATTTAGATCATTATCGATTATCACTCCACGATCTTTTCTCCATGTACATATACTGATGAATTATACAGCATTTTATATTCATGGTTGATATTTTCTTTACCACAATGCAGTGCTTTCCGTCTGTCTACACTGAAGGATATGCACAATGTCTCTGATGACCAGCGCTTCTGTCTGTCTGTCTGTCTAAAATCTCTTTGAATCAGTAGATAATATATATTTGGGCTTCATTCACCTATTTAAAGTCGTAAGGGAAAATTTGAATTGCTGATGGTGAGTGAGTCCTGTTTGCAGATGATGCGATATAGATGATCCTTGTGGTACCCCGCTTGTCACGCTGAGCCAGACGGACGCTTCCACATTTAATACCATTCCTTGTTTTTGCCATCCATCGGCCGCTTAGAGCGATACACAATCATACTGCCTAAACTTCTTAAGCACCCGTGATAATTCTGCTGTCTCTCCTGTGTAATAATGATTCTAGTATCGAGAGAAACCTACTCCCTTAAGGCTTTGCCATTGCTTAGGTTGGATCTTAGTCTAGTTGCATTATTGTATATCAATTTGTTATTATTATTTCCCACGATTGAGTGTTATCGAAGGATTTTTTTGAAGCGTAGCTCTCCGGTATTTCTCATCAAAGTAATGCTTTTGCGTGCAGATACATACTTCCCTTTGTGTTGGGGTCGTAACAGCGGGCAAGCGCTTGTCTCGGGGTCCAGCCGTGGCCGCCTTTGATCAGCCGGGGATCGTCGGGCCGGGGCGGAGGCACGACCCCGGCCAGATTATGCATCACAGGCCTCATTACCCGGGCGGTATACGACGGGCGCTCCCGGGAGGCTCCTCCTCGTCTCCCGGCCGGCCATCCTCGCTCGTTCCCTCCCTCCTCCTTGCTTGCTTACTTGCCTGCCTTCCAAGAGGACGCCCCTTCAGCGGGTCGCACGCATCACTCCCCATGTCCTGCATCCTCCGTGCCAGATACCTGTTTATTTAGGGATCTTCTTCACGTTAGGCTTGCCACGTACACCCGTTGAGGCCCAGGAAAGTGCGGTGTCCTTGGGCGTGCCTGCGCCTGCGTCTGGCCGTGTTGGCTAGGGTGCCCAGACGTGCACTGGTGATTCTGTTACGTCCAACTCTTCTCTTATTACATACACCAAGTTCTGGTGTCCATGAAGGATTTGTATAGTTCCCAGCGGAAGGGCCTTACATGGGAATGGAGCAGACGGACGTATGTGTCATGGTGCCCTCCAGACACTCCTGACGATGGGCAGCGTTGCCCTCCTGACGCTCCTGATGACGGGGTGCTCCTAACTTACTGCCTTAGAACAAGTGTTTAAGGAGTCTGTTACTGATGGAGTCTTGTACCAGGGTACCTGCTGCCGCCACCACCACAATCCACCGCTCTGGGGGCTCGTGCTCCACATCGTCATGCTCCACATCCTCGTGCTCCACCCGCGCCTTGTAGGGTGCGGGTATGTCATTGTCCACATCTAACCCGTCACGTGACAGGGTGCGGGCAAGCTGTGGCCAGACCTCGTCAATCACATGACAGGATGTGGGCAGGCTGTGGCCACACTTCACTCGCCCCTTGACAGGGGTGCGGGCCGCTTTGACTCCACGTCTCGCCCTGTCATACGACACGGTGTGGGCGACTGGATGCTTTAGTTGATAATTTCATTCATGAACCCACATGCAGCGGCGTGGGCATGGCAGTACAGACACTCGTCCGAGCTCGATCGTAAATAGAGTTGAGTAGGTTGAGCGTGAGGCAGGCTACAGCGGGCTGTGTCCGCTCCTCGGACAATGTCGCGCGTCCGTTGGCAGATGGCGAGTGACCCCCACCAGTTGCCGTCAGTCCAGCTGCCAGAGGGCTTTCCTGAGGAACAGGAAGGACCTGACGTAGCTCATGAAAAGGCAGGTCGAGAAGAGTATCCCGGGGTGGTACACAAGTGAAAGATGGAAGCAACGCAGGTTCGGTATATGTGTATCAACAAAACGGAACGTTTAGAGTACCCAAGAATACTGCTCAGTATTTACAGTCACGTGTGACACTGTAACGTGTATCTTATGAATTGTAGGTCGATGTCCAATCAGCAGAAGATAGCCGACCCCTGACACATAAAAGGGCCACTTGTATAGTGAGGGTGTACGTGGTCTTAGAATCATCTTGATGACCTGAAGGTGTTAAAGACTCCTCAGTTGGTGGGTTAGTAACTTGAAGCTAAAGGTCTTTATGAACCCCTTGGTAGTTGATAGACCTAAAGCCCCCCAAGAGCAGCCAACCACAAATACGTTGCACGGCAGCGAGGCGATTCCCACACACTGCGCGGTAGAGGAGGGAGGCAGGGAAGGTGGTTAGTGAGTACCTCGTCCAAGAGAAAAGCCAGAGTCCACAGGTGGATGAGGGAGGAGCACTCACGGGGATCATGTAATGCTGGTGTCCAGTCCACTTAATGTACTCCTCGTTGTACACGTACGTCTCAACTCTCTCTGTCTCCTCAGTCTTGGATGCGGATCCTGATTGCATGTCGTCCTCAACCGGGTTCCTTCAAGTACCTCATGTCGTCCTCGACCGTATTCCTTCAAGTGCCTCTGTACGAGTCCTCATATACTCGGCATGTCGACATAGCCCCCAGCGCCTGGTGTTGGGAGCCACAGTGTAGTTGAGAGCGTACTATGCTGTTTTGTGTTGTACTCCATGTGTTGTGAGTGTTGCGTCTACAGCACCTCATGTGTTGTGAGTGTTGCATGTACCGCACCTCATGTGTTGTGATTGAGCCTAGAGAAGCACTGCCTCTTATGTTATATAATAACATTGACCCGGGCCATTATTCTAATACAATGTGTGGGGCCCCGTTCTGGGAAGACCCCTCCCCTCTCAATTACCACAATTACATATTCAGGATGTAATTGTAAGCGGAGGGATTCAAAGTATTCAAGTTTGGATTTTCCATTAGTGACAAGGGCTTGTTGGTGTGTGAGTGTGTGTGTGTATGTGTGTGTGTGTGTGTGGGTGATTATTTGTACTGTACGGGGAGGGAGTTCTACACTCGTGGGGACCCCCCCCCCCCATCTCTTTAACATTCATTGCTGTTACCCAGCCGTTTTAACTTCCGTATTACTGTTCACATTTACGGTGCTTTTTCCTGTCTCCTTCCTTAAAGGTGGTGGGCATTTGCTCATGCTCCACTCCCGTGTCGCTTTGCCCTTCCTGCGGTGACATCTTGAGTAACATTTCCAGTGGCTTGTCAGGTGTGACTGCTCTCTCTCGTTTAGCACATAATGGAGAAGTTTCACCAGGACCAAAAAGCAGGCGTATACGAGTCCAAGCCCTGTATAGTGTTCAGTCTGTCTTATCTTGGTAAATGTTTATACGTTTTCTAAGACCTCCTCTCCTTCCCATCCCACTGGCGTTGGTGCCTCTGTGGCTTCCACTGGGAAGACACTAAGGACTTTGTCACTCTCCTCTTCGCATATTTCTACACAGTCCTCTGCAGTTCTCCGCTCTGAATCCCTTCGCCTGATTAGCTGCTCTTTAGCGGACAGTTTACTCGTGGTGAACTTATAGAAAAAAGTTTGGTGTTATCCCTTGTCTTGCCCACAGTATTCTTGTCATATCTCTCCTCCTTCTTCACTATTCTGCTGTACTGATTTCTTGCTCCCTTGTACCTTGCAAGTGCCTGTACAATGCAGTTTTGTTTTCCCTTAATTTGACAGTCTTTAGGTAAATACAAACATGGAGGTCAAAGTACAGTCCGTGGATAGTGATGACGTTTACACTAATCGAGACGGGGTTGTTCTTGAAACATTTTGTGAGAGTTTGGGTGGGCTCGGTGCGGTTGTGGTGCTGAACCTACAACCCAAGGACGAGGAATTTGCGCTGGTAGGAGGTGACGGTGGAGAGGATGGTGCAGTAGCTTCCCTGTGAGGTTACGCTGCATCAAAGGCTCCGAACGAATGAGAAAGGCTTCGTCGAGGCCAGACTTTTAATGACGCTTGTAAAAGGGGCGAACGAAATAGTGAAGACAGGAGAAAATGAGAATTATCATAAGAGAATTCGAGGAAGAGGAAACCTGCCTCTTTAAAAATGGAACGGGCCATAACTCTGAGTGAAGACATCATGGGTGGATGTTGTGTTCCAAAGCTTAGCGGTGTAAGGAAAGAGACAAACATCATAACGGCTCTCCCCCACACGAGAGCTACCAACGTGGATGTGGTCCAGGTGAAGGTTGGAAAGAGCAGTGAGTTGGACGCCTCTTTTAAGTGGTAGTATAAGAAGGAAAGAGGATGATCTTGCTTGCTCGTTTCTGCACATCTAGTTGTCTCTATTTGGTGGTGCAGAGGGAGGAAGACGAAGCGAGGAAGCCACAGGTGAGTTCGGGAAGAATGAAAATTATGTCGACGTTCTTGAGATGGAGTGGGACGAGTCCAAGTGTCATTGAGACGCCGTAAAATGTAAAACGACGAAACTTAGAAGATTTGATAATGTTCCCGACTCCTAGCGTTCGTGTCGTTAATTACCTGTTTGTAATGCATGGGAAGGGAGTTTTACACTCGTGTGTGTGTGTGTGTGTGGGTATGTGTGTTTGTGTGTGTGTGTCCACGTCACCGGACATTTGCATTAAATGAAGGTTGACATGATGGCGGAATCTGATTGCAGAGTGGAAGATGGTGGAGGAGATACAGCACAAAGCACTGTCCCCACCACAACCACTACGAAGCCTGCTACCACCACTGCCACTAACCCTGCCACCACCACTACCACCACAACCACCACCTCTGGTTCTCAGGTGCTGGGATCAGCCGGACGAAGGAAGTGGTGTCCCGTCCCAGACGTCGTAACTACGAGATCATTACCGGGATCATTATGACAACACCGGGGCCGCCGTGAAGTTACGTGGGGGCAATAACCCAGAGGCAATATTCCCGCCCACCCAGATATGAACTACCGATGCTAATTACTGGTTGTAATTACCTTAAGACTTGGGACCCTCCAGACGCCTAACTAATACTGAAGCTGTGTAAACTGTGCACGCTGGGGGAGGGGACACACACACACACGCACACAGACACACACACACACACACACACACACACACACACACACACACACACACACACACA
>JAYMFT010237999.1:0-11092 GCA_038088735.1 Panulirus argus | reverse complement strand
TGAGCCAGGTCATAGTTATTGGGAAAGACATGAGAAGGTAGAGAGTTCCAGAGCTTCAACATGTAGGGAAAGAAGCAGTTATCAAAACGGCACACCCTTGAGTTGCCGATGGCCACACAATAATCATGTGACATCTGCCTGTCACTGTCACTCCCTCCCTGCAGGTAGTGTTCATATGTTTCTTTTCTTATTCATAAACGTCTTGATATTCTCATTCCATATCTTATTACCCTTTCTCAAATGCCCACATCCCATCATCTGTATAACACACATTACATCTACACATGTTAGCACTACTTTTCTAAAAAAATTCCACTCCTTGCCTACTCCCATAGTTTAGTTTACTCTCACCATATGCCAGTCTTCACCCAGGCTCTTGTGATATCTCTGAACACAATCCTGTTTTCTACACTCTCACACTTCCACTACTCTCTTCCCTCCCGTCTTCTTTTTTTTTCTTCTTTTTGTAATGCTACTACAAACTTTTGTTTGCCTCCACCAAGAAGTGATCAGGTATCCCAGCAGCTGCCTCTTGGAGCACTTTCACATTTGACAGTCTCTCATTTGCACATCTGTCAGTTAGTACAGAATCCAGTTGATGCCCATTGACCCCACCGCAACACCCACATATACTTTTGTATGCAGTATTTTTTAAACCAGTTATTTCCAATCTTCTGTATTATGAAGAGAATGACATTCATAATAATGTAATGGTAATATATTATAGGGGATGATATAGACAGGTGGTAAAATTATAATATTAAGCTGATACTGACAAACAGTGTCATGCAATTAATGAAACTTACCATATCCAAACCCAAATTAATTTGTACATTAAAGTCTAACTTTACCACTCTCAACTTTGGACAGTAGTTTTGTAGCTTTACCACATAAGTGTAATAATTTGAACAGAATATGAATTACTGAAAAAATTAGCTGTTATAAGCCAAGTAAACAAAGCACCATATAGACATTTAAACCATAATGTGCTACTAAGGCTGTGAATCTTCATGCATTGCCATCAGTTAACCCAGGTGTGCAGCCCAGTGCATGTAATCCACTTACATTTAACTCCCTGTGCTTGAAAATTTAGTCTTCCTTCAATATTATACTGAAAATCACTCTTCATGGTCTCCTGAAATGTGTAAATATGATAGTTGGCTTTTTTCATTACCTGAACCACTTATAATGTGTAATTGCATAGGAAGATGGAGGCCGAGATGCATGAATACTCACTGTCCTCCCATTACAATTATTTTATGTTAATTTTCTTGTTAACTGAGCCTTGCTGATATTTCGGCTAGGTTGTTAGATCTGAGGTGACATCTGACATTTATATTTGTCTCCATTTAGAGAGGGACACATGGCATCATTCAAAGGTGGGTGGGAATAATTAGACCTTCAGTTCTTGCAACATGCATTTGCTGTGGGAATCATCTTTTAGGATTTACTTTATAACCTTACCAGCCATACTTGAAACAATATAATATAATGAGAACATACCATACAGGTTTATGATGATATTGCAAAATAAAAAGTAGGATTTTGTATCCTAGAACAAAAAGGATAAACTCTGTCATCCAAGGTGAATAAACCTAATAGACCTAATGTAAGGAAACAATTGTTTTACAGGAAGTAAACGACTTAAGATCAAGGTAGTGACTGTCTTTCATGAAAAAATAGTGAACTGAACAGGGAAATGCTCAGGAAATTTGGCACCCTTTGGAAATCATACAAGTACCGTTTTGTCCCGTGGCTTGCCTTTAACTTTCATAAAAGGTAAGTTACATGATTTTCAGAGTTATGCATCTTTAAAGTTAAGGGCAGTTATTTACATTCCTTGTGCCAGTTTATTTGTAGATTATTCAACTCATCCCAATAGTCTTAGAGAGTCCAGTATCTTTTTTTTATAGTGTCATTTTCTGCATTAGTGATGTAGCATCAGGAACAGATGAAGAATGACCTCATTTGTTCACATCCACTCTCTCATGAACATTGCACCAAAACTAGGGTCCCTTATCCACAGCCAAGATCCACAGACCATTCTGTGGTTTCCTTGAACCACTTCAGAGGCTCTGGTTCAGCCTTTTAATAGCATGTTGCTCCCTTTATACAACATTGCTCCAATTCTCTCTATCCCATGTGTGCTTCTCATCATCCTGCTTGTTTAAGCTCTGATAACTCAAAGCCTCTTTCACTTTGTTCTCTCATTTCCAACTCAGTCTCCTCCTCAACCTTTCTTCCTCCTTCTCTGACATGTATTTTTTCTTAGTCTCTACGCTCATCTTTTCCATACGTTCAAGTCATTTCAAACTCACCCAGGTCTTCTCTCTGTCATACTTTGCTTACTAGTACACATCTTTCTTGCACTGCCATTCCTTACACCATAAGCTTTCCTCATTTCCAACACATGTGCCTTCTTCCATTCTTGTGCAAGTAGGGCCCAAGATCTGCACCAATACTGGGCCACTGGGATCGCTGTGCCATCAGATATACTCTCTTTGCCCTCAGAGAC
Organism: Panulirus argus; assembly: GCA_038088735.1. Lineage (NCBI taxonomy): Eukaryota > Metazoa > Arthropoda > Malacostraca > Decapoda > Palinuridae > Panulirus > Panulirus argus. The sequence continues at coordinate 8,577 of JAYMFT010237999.1, read as the reverse complement.
AGTGACCTTTCCTTCCATGCACCCGTCAATGTATCTAGGACCTTTTCCCTTTAATCCTCCTCATGGTTCACTTCCACTCCTACAGTCTATTAACTGCCATGTTATCTCAGGTATCTAAAGCCCTCCACTTCTTCCAGGTTCTCTTGATTCAAATTTAAACTTAAAGCAACCTCTTTTGCCTCCCCTGCATCTTCTCTTTCAAGTTTATTACCATTTGTGTTATCTGCAAGTAGCAACTAACTTACCTTGCAGGATCCCCTCTCTCCGGGACCCTTACATTACCTCCCTCACTACTCTGTCCATGAATGGAAAAACAATCATGGTGACATTATAGTACATTAGTGTCTCTCTCCTTAACTAATACCTTATAATACATCAATGTTTCTCCTTAACTAATGCATTATAGTATATCAACATCTCTATCCTTAACTAATATCTTATAGTACATCAGTCTCTCTCTCCTTAATTAATACATTATAGTATGTCAATGTCTCTCTTTAACTAATACATTATAGTACATCAGTCTCTCTCTCCTTAACTAATACTTTATAGTACAGCAATCTCTCTCTCCTTAACTAGTACCCTAACATTCTCCAGATGACTTAGGAGGCTCTGGGCCATCATGTGCTTGAGTATTAGGTAGTCCTTTTCATTGGTCCTATTAGATTCTTCATTAGTCAGTCGTCACTGCTGTTACAATACCAAAATGTTGACGTGAGCTGGCCATCAGGAAGACTGGGCACCCATCAGGTCATCAGGAAGACTGGGACCCCCATCAGGCCATCAGGAAGGTGAGGGCCCCCATCAGGCCATCAGGAAGGTGAGGGTCCCCATCAGGCCATCAGGAAGACCAGGGCCCCCACCAGGCCATCAGGAAGACCAGGGCCCCTTCTAGACCATCAGGAAAACCAGGGCCTCCACCAGGCCATCAGGAAGACCAGGACCCCCATCAGGCCATCAGAAAGGCTAGGGCCCCCACCAGGTCATCAGGAAGACCAGGGCCCCCACCAGGCCACCAGCAAGACCAGGGCCTCCACTAGGCCATCAGGAAGACCAGGGCCTATGCTTGACCTACCTGTAACAAAAGCCACATTACATAGAAAATGAGGCAAGGGAAGGAATGAAGTACAAGAACAAGAGTGGTGTTGTGGTAATCGTTAGTGTTATGTGTGTTGTATGTTGTGTCTTGTAGCGTTACACTAATATTGTCTGCGGCTCTATAGCTAATTGTTTAACCTAGTTCATTAGCTTATTTTGACTTGTGAGCTTGATTTGGAGGATTGCTGATACTGTTTACATCTTATTATCTTTAGTTTTTAATGGAATACCCTATATAGTTAAATGTCAAAATGTTTGTCACTGTTAATCATAAGGATAGATGAGAGTGAGATTAAGAAATTGAGTAATTTTGCTGTAAATTATTTCAAAAGTTAGTGTTTTTCATAGGCCATGAGAGTTAGTATTTGAACAATTAAGATATAGCTCAGAATTTTGCTATTTTGTGTTAGTTTAGTATATACAGGATTATGTACAAAATATTTTCATTTAAAGAACAGAATTCTTTTCACTAGGACAGTGTAATGATCATAATATAGTGACAATGAATGGTTGTAAAAGAAGCATAATATACCATTTTCTTATGACTTACAAGAACAGTGAAATGCTATCAGTTGTGAACTGAGTGTAGAGAGCTTTATTCTTCATAGATTGTACTCAAACAGTTGCGTACATACATGACTAAACATTATTGAGAGTGCTTTCCTTTTTTTTTTTGCAGAGTGTGCACCATCTTGCCTTGTTATTGACTTCAGTTAAAAAGAAGCTAAAGACAAGCATTGCTAAGTTGTTGTGCCATTTATTGAACCTTACAGTACATTGTAGCTGTCATTTGTTTGTGTGATGAAATAGTCTGAGTTCATTAGATGTTTATGACCGACCGTGTGTCACTAGTGAGTAGCACGTGTTGGGACGATGCCTCCCACCAGAGTGATATGCTCACTGATGGAGACTTGCAGTGAGTGGGTGTGGCGTTGGCTGCACCATTGCCTCAACCACCAGGCCAGCCCACCTGAACGCTTGCGGCAGCGCAAATATGTCCTTTCAACTCTTAATTCCGCCATCCGTCAGAGACTTTTGAATCGCATCCTGGGTATGCACATGTATGAGGTGACAATGGCCAGCAAGTGTATGCTTCTGGAACTGTTGGCTGACCGCAATACCCACTGGGTTGACCTTAGCCAAGGTGGCTATGCTTATATAGAAGAAATTTTCCACCTGTATCGAACATTAAATCTGAGTTTACTGGTGGGCCTGACCCGCCTTGGTCTCATTTGTAATGTCAAGATGAAGAATGACCAGAAATATTTGGCAGATGTTAACAGCACTTTTTATCGTCTTTTGAATCAGATGCATCACCTGCAGTGGGTGAAGTTGTCTGGTGTGGCTGACCGGAGCATGCTGGCCACATTGGGTGGGAACTGCCACTCCCTGCAGCACGTGGATGTGTCTGGCTCACTAAGGGTGGACGACATGGCCTTGGCAGCGCTCATACTGAAGGATCCAATGGCAATTGAAGGTCAGAGCCAGGAGCAGTTAGCTGCCCAGCAACTGCCCACCAACCCCTGCTGTGCAACTCTAAACTTTGTGTGTATCAGCGAAACCCAGGTGAGCATAGTGAGTGCCCAGCTCCTGCTGCAGTATGTACCTAACCTGACCTCCTTTGGGGGGTATGTAGAGGCTGGCTCTGTGTCTGCTGTAGTAGAACTCCTTCAGCCACAAGAAGGAGCAGTGCTGCAGTACAAGCTGAACCAGCTATGGGAGGACAGGATCCTGCCGGCACGAGCCACACTTCTGAAGGTTGCTTGTCCTGACCTGACGACTCTTGCAACCTGTGAGTCTTCGCTTCCCTCACTGTTCCTCCTCCAGCCGCTCACAACCCTCACTGTTGACCTGGACTTCCGTGGATGTGCAAGTGGTATTTACAGTTGTCTACAGATGCGAGGCGAGACTTTAAAGGAACTTCGATTTCTCAAGAGCATCAATTGTCCCCTGGACCTTGCCTGGCTGATGGAATTGACTCCCAACTTAGAGTGGATTGAATCCAACTTATACATAGAGGAAGGATACCAGATGCCCACCTGGAGGCTGCTGAAGGTGGCATCTGTTATTGTCAATTCATCTAAGGTTCTGCTGGCCCTGCTGACCCACACACCAGAGCTATGCAACCTGAGGATCACCTTCCTTCCCGAACCTTACCATGAGACCTTTGAGTGTATCAACGATGACCTCATACTTAATGTCACACTTGCCGGTGGACTAACACACTTGCAGCAGCTCAGAATTACAGATTGTGCCATAAGCCTCTGGGGTGTCGATTGTCTCCTCCTCCACTGTCAACAACTGACCTACATAGCAGCACTCTCCTCATGGAAGAATATCTCACAAGATGATATCAAAAGATTACAGTCACAAGCTACTGAAAACAATTGGCAACTAAATGTTGTATGTCATGAGAGACCATCTATAGCAAAGACCTAAGCTTTTCTTTACTGTATTTACTGTAATGTGACTGAGTTAACGTTTACACTGGTTATGGTGGTCTGTGTCATGGATTACTGGTGATGGTGGTCTCTGTTGTGGATTACTAGTGATGGTGGTCTCTGTTGTGGATTACTGGTGATGGTGGTCTGGTTCGTGGATAACTGGTGATGGTGGTCTCTTTTGTGGATTACTGGTGATGGTGGTCTCTGTTATGGATTACTGCTGATGGTGGTCTCTGTTGTGGATTACTGCTGATGGTGGTCTCTGTTGTGGATTACTGCTGACGGTGGTCTGTGGTATGGATAACTGGTGATGGTGGTCTTTGTTGTGGATTATTGATGATGGTGGTCTCTGTTGTGAATCACTGGTGATGGTGATCTGTGTCATGGATTACTGGTGATAGTGGTCTGTGTTGTGGATTACTGATGATGATGGTCTGTGTCATAGATTACTGGTGATGATGGTCTGTGACGTAGATTACTGGTGATGGTGGTCTGTGTTGTGGATTGCTGGTGATGGTGGTCTGTGTTGTGGATAATATTAATAATAATAATAATAAAAATAATAAATAATAATAGTAATAATAATAATAATAAGTGGTTTATTGACCAAGAAGGTTATACATTGAATGTTTCAGTATAAAACATAGTGTCTTGGTTTTCAATAACTAGTTTAAATTAAAACTGGATTTATCCCTAAAATTACAAAATTTTAGAGAAATAAAAGATAAAATTGACAAAATATCTTAGAACATATAAAACATTTTAAGAACTATCAAGTCTCTTTAAAAGGAATATAAATGCTAAAAATGTCAAAATACTGTACAAGTCTACATATACAGAAACAAATTGTAAAAATGAGACATCATGAGGAATTTTGTGTGGTGTTAAGTTTTGATACACTATATAGGATACTGGAATTCTGATATCGTGTAGTTCTACATCTAATAGCACATAGTAATTGCAAGCCTTTCCTTGTGTCGTGTATGTCATACAAAGTCTGTGGTAATGTGTTTGTGAGACTTCGAATTCAGAAGACCACTTCCAAACCTTACAGTTAGCTCCTCACGCCTGCTGTACAATTATTCACATCTGACTAATTCTAAAGCTCTTTCATACCCATTATAGTTACAACCAAGGATTATTTTGAAGAATCTTTTTTGGGTGCATTTTAATTGATAATCTTGTGTTCGTGTCAAGCCTGAGTGCCACACATAGGCTGCATATTCTGATGTTGTTCTTATGAACCATATGTAAAGTGTTAGCATTGCCTCCCTGTCAAAGCCAAAATGATTATGCTCTACATAATATAGATATACAATTGTTAGTCTTCTTTGTTAAGTAATCTATGTGGTCATTCCAATTTAATTCATTATTGATATATACACCAAGGAGTTTACATTTGTGCACTAACGGTAGATTGCAAATGTTCAAAGTTAATTGTGGGTACACTGTTGGTCTTTTTGATGGACTGATTATAATAACATCACACTTTTGTGGGTTTGGTGACATTCTCTTGTAAGATTAGTCAGTGTGTCTTGCATTGTAAATATTATATTGTGTTGAACATCAACTATTTCGGCTAATGTCATATCATCTACAAATTTAACATGAAAAGTGGCGTCCCTGCAGATGCTATTGATGACTGCCAAGAATATAATGGGTCCAAGATGTGTTCTCTGAGGTACCCCACAAGTAATATTATCCCAGCGAGACAGTGTATCATTATAGCGTACTCTGTGTTGGCGACCTGTAAGGAAGCTAGATATGAAGTTTAACAGTGAAGGACGACATCCCAACAGAAAATCTTCACGTATGGCTGCTGAGAGATCCGCATAATCGAAGGCTATCTCAAAATCAGTTAGGACAATCTGGGCCATTTTGTTCAATTGTTAAATTCCTTTTAATACTGTGTCCAATAAATGAATTAAGAAGTGACAAGTAGAACTTCCTTTTAAATTGCCATACTGTCTTGGATCAAGTTTTGGTTTCATATCTTACAAGACCCGCTCAGCAACTGGTGATGGTGGTCTGTGTTGTGAATTACTGGTGATGGTGGTCTGTTTTGTAGATTACTGGTGATGATGATCTGGGTTGTGGATTACTGGTGATGGTGGTCTGTTTCGTAGATTACTGGTGATGGTGGTCTGTGTCATGGGTTACTGGGATGGTGGTCTGTGTTGTGGATTACTGGTGATGATGGTCTGTGTTGTAGTCAACTGTCACGTTAACAATTTACCTGCAGGACTGGTTATCTGTCATGGTATAAACAGTTTATTGTAGTTTTCTCATGATGTGAATTGTTTGCCTGTAGAGTTCTGATAGTCTGTCATAATGTAAACACTTCAGCTGCATGGCTATGGTTGTCTGTCTTATTATAAAATGTTTAATGAAGAGCTATGATTGTCTGCCTTGATGTAAACACTTTATTTGCAGGTCTTTGTATATCTCTCATGATGTAAAACAGTTTACCTTCAGGACTTTGGTCATCTCTCATGATGTAAACAGTTTACCTCTAGGGCTGTGATTGTCTGTCTTGATATAGACAGTTTATCAGCAGGTATGTTATAATTTAAACAGTTTGATACTGGGTTTTAGTTGTCTAGCATTATGTAAACAGTTTACCTGAAGGGCTGTGATCATGTGTCATGATGTAAATGGTTAGCCTACATGGCTGTGGTTGTCTATCATAATATAGACAGTTTATCTGTAGGACTGTGATCTTGTCATAATGTAAACAGTTGATCTGCAGGGCTGTGGTTGTCTCTCATAATGTAAACAGTGTATCTATGGGGCTGTGGTCATTAGTCTTGACGTAAACGGTTTACATACATGGCTCTGGTTGTCTTTCATAATGTAAATAGTTTACTTAAAGGGTTTTAGTTGTCTGTCATGATGTAAACAGTTTACCTACATGGCTGTGGTTGTCTGTCAAAATGTAAACAGTTTACTTAAAGTGCTGTGGTTGTCTCTCAAGATGTGAACAGTTTACCTGAAGGGATGTGATCATGTCATAACATTAAGTTTACCTACATGGCTGTTGTTGTGTCATAATGTAAACAGCTTACCTACATGGCTGTGGTGCACATTTAATGCACATCTCTTCACAGTTATATTTCTTGACTGCCATTATATCCTGTAGCACATATATGATGTAATCTTGGGTGATATATGTATAAAGCTTCGATAGGGCTCATGTCTCACACATCAACAGACGCCATGCATCCTTGTCTTTTCTCAAGAGATGAGGACGTTTTATGTTTCCTTATATTCATGTACCAACAACACCTGGTATATGGTGGTGAGCACCAGCGACACCTAGAATATAGTGGTCAGCACCAGCAACACCTGGTATATAGTGGTCAGCTCCAGCAACACCTGGTGTGTAGTGGTCAGCACCAGCAACACCTGGTATATGGTGGTCAGCACCAGCAACACCTGGTATATAGTGGTCAGCTCCAGCAACACCTGGTATATAGTGGTCAGCACCAGCAACACCTGGTATATAGTGGTCAGCACCAACAACACGTGGTGTGTAGTGGTCAGCACCAGCAACACCTGGTATATAATGGTCAGCACCAGCAACACTTGGTATCTAGTGGTCAGCGCCAGCAACACCTGGTGTGTAGTGGTAAGCACCAGCAGTACCTGGTGTGTAGTGGTCAGTACCAGCAACACCTGGTATATAGTGGTCAGCACCAGCAACACCTGGTATAAAGTGGTCAGCACCAGTAACATCTGGTATATAGTGGTCAGCACCAGCAGTACCTGGTATGTAGTGGTCAGCACCAGCAACACATGGTGTATAATGGTCAGTACCAGCAGCACCTGGTATATAATGGTCAGCACCAGCAACACCACGTGTGTAGTGGTCAGCACCAGTGATGCATAGTGTATAGTGGTCAGCACCAGCAGTATCTGGTGTGTGAAAAGGTCAGCACCAGTAGTATCTGGTATATTGTGTTGTGCACCAGCAGCACCTGCTATATAGTGGTCAGTACCAGCAACTCCTGGTATATAGTGGTCAGCACCAGCAACACCTGGAATATAGTGGTCAGCACCAGCAGCCCCTGGTGTGCAGCGGCCAACACCAGTGACACGTGGTGTGTAGTGGTCTGCTCCAGGAGCACCTAGTATATAGTGGTCAGCAAGAGCAACACCTTTTATATAATGGTTAGCACCAGCAACACCTGTTGTGTAGTGGTCAACACCATTGACATATGGTGTGTAGTGGTCTGCATTAGGAGCACCTGGGATATATAGTAATCTACACCAAAAATGGTCAACACCGTCAGCACCAGCATCAGCTGATGTGTAGTGGTCAGCACCAATGACATGTTTAGTAGTCTGTACCAGGAGCACATGGTGAGTAGAGGTCAGCAGTAGCAGCAACTGGTGTGTACTGGTAAGCCATCATTGCTTCCCTAAATACATCCCATTCCTCACCCACTCCCCTCACCTCATTTGCTCTCACCTTTTGTCATTATACACTCGATCTCTCCTGATATTTCTTCACACAAAACTCCTTTCAAAGTTCACGTACTCTCACCACTCTCTTCTCCCCGACTTTCTCTCTTCTTTTTTGAAAATCTTTACAAATCCTCACCTTTGCCTTCACAAGATAGTGATCAGACATCCCCCAGCTGCCCCTCTCAGCACATTTACATCCAAAAGTTTCTCCTTTACACGCTTATCAATTGATACGTAATCTAATGATGCCTGTTGACCATCTCTCCTACTCACATATGTATACTTGTGAATATCTCTTTTTAAACCAAGTATTCCCAATCACCAGTCTTTTTTCAGCACACAAATCCATGAGTTCTTCACCATTTCCATTCACATCACTGAGTACCATTTCCATTCACATCACTGAATACCCCGTGTGCACTAATTATACCCTCAATTGCGACATTTCTCTCCATTGCACGTAAATCCCCGCATCACTAATACCCAGTCTTGTGCACCAAAACTGCTGACACACTCACTCAGCTGCTTCCAAAACACTTGCCTCTCAAGATCTTTCTTCTCATGACCA
>JAYMFT010237988.1:0-11093 GCA_038088735.1 Panulirus argus | reverse complement strand
TTTCAATTAGGGCCCGGCCTTGATGTGGACTTTTGTCCTTGACTGGAGCCTTCAACATAAAAAAAAAAAAAAAAACATATAATATACCATAAATATCATAAGAATACGAGGAAATTAAGACTGCAGTCTGTTGTGCCTTTATTCCTAATTCCTGTAGATTCAAGAACCTAAATCCTAACACTCCAACAATTGTGGAAAAGGTTACGTACCTCTGATGCCAATTTCCTTTACGAACTCCCATCATGGGGTTGGCCATGACAAAAGTCTTCATTATCCCTGCCCTTACATGCCTACCTAGCACACCATTCTATGCATTCTTCCACCATTGCCCTCTCTCCAGTACTCTTCAACTCATTTTTCCATGTCACAGGTGGTATTCCTCTCACATCAACCCCATTAATCACAGTCATGCATTCTCCTTGTAAATTCCATCTTGCATTCTTTTCACATGCCCAAACCACTTCAAAATATTATGTTTTACCCTCTCTACTAGTACAAAATTGTCATACCAAATCTCTCATAAGTCCCCCTCATTTCATATAATATACCACATGCTCCACTCAAATAGACCAGTTCCACGCCCAGATTCTTCACCTCTGTGACTCACTCCATGTCCATTACCTTTGACACACTAATGTTTGTTATCAATATGTCAGTTTCTTTATCGAGGAACTGATTATGTGCTGACTTTTTCTCAAGAGAAATACAAATCATGACTATTAATTTATGTAAAGGAGTGATTTTCCCATGATAATATACAGTTTGCAGGACAAGAAAACTATGCAGTATTATATTTTAGGCAGGACTAATTTCATCATTCTTTAATACTTCTTAAACTATTAATAAAAGTGGAACACTTTGTATCATTTTAAGGCATTGCAAATGCAAGACATGCCCTTTTATAGCCAGATGCCTATTTGTACTGGATTAACTTAGGGGCTATAGCTCATTTTATTTCTTATATTCTTACTGCATTTTTACGTCTGAGGCTTCTGCCACGGACAAAAGTCTGCATCAAGGATGGACCCTTTTTCTTTTTCCTTAACTGAAACATAAAAAGTTCAAGGGCATAGTTATTGGGTAAGACATGGGAGGGTAGAGAGTTCCAGAGCTTTGTGGTGTAGGAAAGAAAGAGTTCACCCTTGAGTTGCCAATGGCCACATTTAGTAATGCGATGAAGCAGCTTGCTGAGCATAATATGGTCTGGCTAGTGTTGGGGGAACACAAGCAGCCTGCTTTCAGGAGCAGAAACCAAAGTAATACCTATAGAACTGGGAAAGTGAACCAACACTGTGGCATAGAGCAGGTAAGCCAAGGTTTGAAGTTAACCTGGGAGAGCTGATAAGATGGACTCGTTTTAACTTAACTGTGTCAAGTAAGGATGCAGAGCTAGAACCACTCCAGATGTGAGAGCAGTACTCCTTACAAGGATAGATCAGTCCTTTATATGAACGGAGCAACTGTTTGGAGAAAAGAAACTTTGACATCTGAACTGGACTCCCAGTTTTTTAAAAGGGAAACTTAACTCTTTCCACAATGTGGGGTTTCCAAGATAATCTGAACGTTACAGTAATACCAAGTATATTCATTGAGTCAAGAGGTGGAATTATGGAACTGTTGAAGGATAGAGGAAAGCTGTGAGGATTTTGATAAGGAGATGAGCAGAAACTGAGTTTTGGAGGCATTAATCAGATTTCATCCATCCCATTGAGATATTCTTTTCAAGTCTATACTTAATGACGAAGTTATACAAAGGAATTCAAACTAAAAATGACCATTGGGTCCTTTAGAGGTTGTTTGTGATAGAAAGATACCATAAACTTACAGATTAAAGAGGTAACAGTTAGAAAGTACATATAATTAAAAGAGAATAACCTGCAAATTGTCATTGTGACTCAGGAGATATAAATAATGTAAGTAGTGGACTTGAAGTGAAATATTTGTCAAGTCTATTCTTAAACGAATTTATAGCACTGCTTTCAACTGCTACATTAGTAAATCGTTCTAAAAGTGAATACTTGTAAAGTGTTTGCCCATGAATTTGTATCCATTAATACAAGTGAAATCAGATGAATCAAGTCTTAAGTAACTTGATAGATCATCATCATCAGAGCTATTGAGAATTTTGAATACTTGTATTACATTACCTCTTAACCTTGTCTTTTCTAAGCTAAATAGATTCAAACCATTAATCTGCTCTCATAGTATTTGCTTCTCAGCCCAGGTATCATCTAGGTAACTTAACCTTGCACTCTCTCCATTCTGTCTATCTTGTTTTAAGTAGGGTGACAACAAATGAACACAGTAATGAAGATGGTGACGAACCAATGGATAATAAAGAGTAAAGATAATTTCCCTGGACTTAAATTCCAAGAATTTTGGTTACTCATTTCACTGCTGCTGTTCACTGCTTACTTGGCTTTAGGTCAACTGAGATTATTACACCCCAGGCTTTCTCCTCATTTACCTTTTGCAGTTCAACATATTCCAAACTGTAGCTTGCCTTTTTGTTTTAGATACTGACACGTAAAACTTTGCACTTATTGATACTAATATTAATTTGCTACCTGTAAGCCCAGTCTATCAGTTGGTAGGTGTACTTCCCCACTTTTTATCATCTGCAAATTTTGAAATCTTGCAATGCAGCCCAGTATCAATATCATTCATATATATGTGAATAAGAACTAGCCTCAAGACTTATCCTTGAGGCACACTACATGTTATGTCAAATCATGCTGATGCTTGACCATTAATCACAACTCTTTGTTTATGGCCAATCAACCAAGTTGAGATACAAATCGAGTGTGAGAAGATGGAGTAGGAATGAAAGATGTGGAGTCATCAGCATATGAGTGCACTTGTTATTTGTGGAAGAAAGGAAATTGTTGATAAAAAGGAGAAAAAGTGTTGGGAACAGGATAGAACCTCGAAGGACACCAGTGTTGATGGAGAAAGGGGTTGAGGCTGATCCATCAACAACCAGAGAGAAGGAATGGCCAGACAGGAAGCTAAATATGAGGGAGCATGGTGAGGGAGGGAAGCCAAAAGAGTTACTTAGAGGTGAGACCCTGGTGCCACACCCAGTCAAAAGCTTTGGATATATCAACTACATTGGACTTCCCAACATCTTTCAGGGACAATGACCAGCTATCAGAGAGAAGAGTGTGAGTTTCAAGGTGTCTAAGGATATGGAATTTGAGGAGGGATTCAAAGAACCTGGAAATAGATGTCAAAGCAACAGGATGATAAAGGGGTTAGAATGGTCACCCATTTTAGGGACAGGATTCACCAAAGCATGTTTCTAAAAAGGAAAAATTCTGGTTATAAATAGAAATGAAACAGTTGAGCAAGTACAGATGCAAGTTCAGAGGCACACATTTTCCATACATGGGAATGAATGCCAAGAGGTTCATTAGCCTTGCTTACTGTACAACAAATTAGTGCGGTCTGAATATTTATCCCTAGGGAATAATGCTAAACAATGTGAATGTTCAGCCCTATTCCATTTGCTTATTTGATCCATCTACAGAGAAATTAAGATTTTATAAATGTGAGTGACATATTGATAACATAAACTATTTTTTAGATTTGATGATTTCCTTCTGTTAGAGCTGATTAGGGAGGCAATGATGAGAGTGATACATTGGTGAAAGTAAGATGAACTATCAGAACTTTGGTTTTAACCCCAGTATCTATGATTTTTAACTGTGCTAAACTGATGTGAAGTTAGTATCATTATGAAAAGTTATGCCAGTAAAGTACTCCCAGAAACATTCAGGCAATCCTTTTTTAGCTATCAGTCTATTTGGCATTATTTTTTCTGATCCAATTAAGTCTGCATGTAGGATTTATCATGAGTGAATTTGGTTACACTATTTAACCATCAGTCTAGGAATCTATGGCTGTGACCTGTGAGACTTACAATAATTTCAAAAAACTTAATTTGGGGCAGGAATGGGTTGTGTGTGGGTCCTTAGTATTAGCCCCTACTACCTAGCTGCTTCTTTCTGTATCCTTTCCACACTGTTTATTTACCTTCCTTTGCCTGTTGACATCTGTTATACCATCTATTATTACTATTCACTCTTCACTTTCTCTGTTGATCAACAAAGACTTTGTCCCATGGAAAAATAATATGTATTTCTTATGTATTGCACGCTGAATCCAAATATGTTTTCAGAATTTCGCTATCACCCCAAGCTTTTTGTTCCAGCATACTTGCATATCATTATGTAGAGTATATATGTACCAGCACCCTTTGGAGCATTTGAAACAACAAGTTTAACAAACACAGCTAGATAAACGAGTCACCAGGGGCCTGCAGAAACACGACTGGAAATGTTGGACATTCAAACAATGCCCACTCCTGCGTAGCAGCTCTCTGTCAGTTGCAGGCTAGAACTCAATGGGTAAACAGTGTCTTTTCAACTCTGTTAACAGATTGTACTTTTGTGTATTCAAGTGTTGTGCTGATACCCCATCCACAATTATAATGCCGAAAAGATTGTGTAAATAGTCCAAGTCCTTTCTGTTATATCTGAGGTGAATTGACATTCATATTGCAAAAATGTTCTTTCACACCCCTCATTAAAAAATGCTATGAGCATTACTTTAGCTGCAAAGTGGGTGACCAGGATAAAAGTTGGGCTCCCTATATTTGTTGTGTCACATATGTCAGGCTTCTCACAGCATGGGTAAAAGGTTCACGCCATATGCCTTTACCATTCAAGGTTCACGCCATATGCCTTTACCATTCCTATGGTTTAGAGAGAACTCAAAAATCACGCTTTGGATTGCTAATTCTGCCTGACAAATATAAATGGTATAACATCAAATCCAAGCATACTGTTAAATATCCTAATTCACCATCTGCTATGAGGCCAGTACCTCATAGTCAGGAATTACCTGTGTCAGAGCCTTCAAGAAACATGAGACTGAGTGATGATGAGTCTGGTGATGAGAAAGTAGACCAAATGGAGGACAATATGGATCCAACATTTGAAGCAAGCTGTTCTTCAAGTGAACCACATTTGCTGAGTCAAGGTGATCTTAATGATCTCATCTGCAATTTAAATTTGTCAAAGAAGCAAGAAAAAATTTTGGGTTTTAGGTTAAAGGGATGGAATCTTCTCCAAAATGAAACTAAGTTTATTGTGATTGCCATGTTGTTTTCAAAGAATTTTACTCCCTTGAAGACGGTCTGGAGTTTTGCAATGATGTTCTTTCTGTTATGGAGGCACTTGGCGACGAATACAACACAGATGAGAGGTGCTTGTTTATTGACTCATCAAAAGTAAGCCTGAAAGCGGTTCTGCTCCACAATGGAAATAAGTTCTCCTCCATTCCTCTGGGTCACGCAGCTAACATGAAGGAATCGTATGATGACATGAAGCTTCTTTAAGGAAAAATTAAGTATGGGAACTTCAAGTGGAATGTATGTGGTGACCTCAAGGTTGTGGCATTTTTACTCGGAATACAACTTGGTTATATGAAGTTCTGTTGTTTCCTCTGTGATTGGGACAGCCAGGACAAGAAAAATCATTATGCAAAGAAAGGTGGTCAAAACGAACATCACTGACTTGATGGAAGAAGAATGTCATCAATCCTCCTCTTGTTGATCCTGAGAAAATCTATATGCCTTCTTTGCACATTAAGTATAGGTTGATGAAGAACTTCATCAAAGGCATGGATAAAACTGGCGATGGATTCACATATTTGAGGGTTAAATTCCCCAGAATCAGTGATGCAAAATTCAAGGAGGGAATCTTTGTAGGACCACAGATCAGGGAACTGCTTCGAGATGAAAAGTTCAATGAAGAGCTAAGTGAAGTTGAAAAAACTGCATGACAGTCATTTAAGAGAGTTTGCAGACACTTTTTGGGGACTCACAGAACAGAAAACTACTGTGATGTTGTAAAAGATCTATTGACTTCATATAAAGCGCTGGGGCGTAATATGAGTCTAAAAATCCACATTTTGGACTCGCAGTTAGACTTTTTACCAGAATATCTTTGGGCAGTCAGTGACAAGCACGCTGAAAGATTTCACCAGGACATTTTGGACATAGAAAAGTGGTACCAAGGAAAGTGGAGCCCCTCTAATGTTGGCAGATTACAGCTGGACACTAAGGAGGGATGTTCCTGAGAACAAATATAGATGAGAATTTTTCAGTTCTATATTTTAGAGGTAAGTTTTTTTAAGTGTAATACCAGCCATATTTATGAATAATATACACTTATTGTAAAATCTAATTGCTCTGTCACTTAAGAACCATGCCTGATAGAAACATTCTAAAAACAGATTCAAATTCAGTGTAAAAAGTACTATATGGTCCACCTATTCTAATTTATGGGACAAAAAAGTTAAAATTTTTTGACCAGTGATATAAAATCATCTGCCATGTCAGTCTCCAGCCACTACTCCTAACTTCTGATAACCACCCTTTCACTGTTCTGCTGTGTATTTCACAAATTCTTATAACAATGCCCAATTTTCAGTTTTTTAAATCAGCTTCTCAATATGTCATATGAGAGCTGTTCAGTTCTCCACTGCTCAGTTTTTGTACTTATTTCTGTTGTTTTAGGTCTGCTCCTTATTCTTAGGAATTTCCCCTTTCATTATAATTTTACAGTAAATGATGTTTCTTTTCCACATGGGTATCTGACTCATTGTGCTTAGTGTTAGAGTCAAAAGGTTCTCTTGTTACCACTCTAAGAAATTCAATCTTCTTATGATTTTCTCCTCATGCAAATCCAAGTTTGTCTAGAGTATTTTTTATTGTTAAAATCTCAAGTATGGGCACTTTTCTAACACTCTACATGGTTTGCCTTCCCATTTTATGTACCATCAAAATTATTCCTCTCTCTCTCTTTTTTTTCTGTGTGTGACTTCCTTGAAGGCTTACAAACTATATCACAAAGATAATAAGATGACTGTGAACAACTTTTTAAATGTACTACCTAACTGAGTCTCTCAAGATAAAAAGGCTCTGTCTATCCTCTTTTTTGCTGTTATAATATACCTCTTTGATAAAACTATGTGAATCAATTATTTTACTGAGTTAGGTTAAAAAGAAAACCTACGATATCAAGCGTAATCTCAGTTTTGTGGTCTCAAATTTCACATTCCTTACTATTTTCTACAACTCCACTAGCATTTGCATTAATCAGTAATAGTATGGACCTTATATTGCTGTTACTTTCTTTGCTCTAAAGCCTGGAGACTGCTCTTTACCTCCATTTTCCTCATTCTTTTTTTTAATATTTTCTTCTCAATGTTCTCTCTATTGTTTGCTTTAGCAAACACTTCCAAATCTCTAACCATATGCTAGTCTGTGGTTCAATCTCATCAATCCAAGGCTGTTTCTCTTCAATCTGAGTGGGACCTCTAGAATATAGAAATCCTATATGTGTATGTTTATATAACATGTATGTATGTAATTACCAATTTGTATAATATGGGGAATTCTGCACTTGTGAAGCCCTATCTATTAAATATTCACAACATTCATACAACCATTCAACCTGTTATGCAATCTGAATGATTGTACTCAACTGAAGAATTATCAAAGATGAAAAGAAGCACTTTTACAGCATTAGAAATGAATAAATGGAATAGCTAAATGATTTATTGTAAATGCTGTGAGCGTAAAACTTTCTAAGAATTATGATTGATAAACTTAATTTGTGAAACTTAAGCAAGACATCAAACATTTCCTCTTTATATATATTTCAGAGACTACTATAATCACTCAGTGTCATCAAACATAACAAGCAATGAATGACATCTAAATAAACTTATGTTATCTCAATTAAGGACAAATAAATAAATGGTATCTTCCACTCTGAATACAACTTTAACACAACTACAATAGTGGTTTCATAATGTCAGTAAGAACTATGACCATTCCATTATGTACCATCAAGCGTATATGCATACATAGGTATACATCAAATAAGCCCTCTATATACACATACGTAAAGACAAAAGTGGAAACACATATAAACAGACAGACAGACGGATAAAAAAAGAAAAAAGTTGTTGATTGTCTTAAAAAGGCAGTGAAAATCAAAAAATAGAACTGCAAATTAACATTATGTGGTAGAAAAATTTTCTTAAATATTTCAGAAAGATAAGGATTTATAAAATTACAGTTGTAGGTAGTAGTTGTAAGCAGCCACCGACCAGGGAGGTATATTACTAGAACTACCTGCTTGGGTGCCAAGAGGGTTATGTTGGCTGTGTAGTGAGCCAGCGCTTCAGTGGTTGTAAAGTTGCACTGCCATGACCCAGTTAGCTGTCTTTTCTTCCTACCTCACCTACATGCGGACTGCTTGCAATTTGTCCATAAACGTACAATCTCTCCTTGTCACACATAACACTTGATGACACTTAACTCAAACAACTCATCCTTCATAACTCTAGATTATCCTACAGTAAGTGCTATGTGCTAACCTTAACTTTTGGCAAAATGGTAGGAGCAAGAACGAGTCATAGGTAGTATCATTAGGTGGGAGTATTAGGTAGAACTGGTAGGTTGGAACAGTAGGAATAAGGAGTCAGAGACATTAGGTAGGAGCCTCTGGAAACTGTGCTAGAGATGCCCTCATCCAGTGACCTGTTAAGGGTGAGGTGCAAAAGGCTAAGCAGCAGCACTGGAGTTCACCAGTTATGGAGACTCTTTTGCCATGGCCACACCTCTGAGGGAGTTATCAGGGGAACTGGCAACAGAGATACAGACAGATAAGATAGAAAAATACAGTGAATTCCCCTAAGCTGATTGTAAACTATAAGTTACAGACTCAAATCTGACCACATATAGAATTACATTATAATATCAGTTCTGTCCTCTGATTTTTATTTCTGCTCTCATAAAATGTATGAATAATTCGTAAAAAACTTTGCAGAAGTCAGTATGTATATCGAACATGGTAAAATCTTTGTACATTTTCTAAACTCCTTAAATGAAATTGTAATTAATTTGAATCACACTATATTATTTTGGTAAATTGCATACATCTTCAACAAATTTACAATGTAAAGTAATAAAAAACTAATCATTTGTTTGTATCAAATTCCCCACACTCCATTCAAGCCTACATTAAATATTAAGTGTTGAACATTACCAGTTTGTTAGATTAAATAAAAAATTTTTGTATGGTATATTACAGTTCTAAAAAACATTAAAAACTATATTTGCATTCAAAATGTTCTTTTCATCATAGCTAATGCTATACTGATCTAGAATGTGAGCAATTTCTATCTTTCTTTTTGTTATAACTAGGTATCTGAGGATGATTGGAGACATCAAAATACGATTAACAAAAGTAACCAATCTGTCCATCCTTAATTTTTCTTTTTCTTATTTTTGGTACTAAGAGTGGCTGGGTCAATTCCTTGAGCTATGGCCAACTGTTTCTTAAGATCCAAAAGTATGGTAACTTCAGACCCTATTTCATCCTTTGATGCTTCACCTTTGGCTTTCATAATCCGTACTTTATCACCCTGTAATACAAGTAAATGCATATGAGTTACCCTTTATTTGTTGTAATTTTGAAACAATTAAAGAAAAGCCATAAACTATATTCCATGAATATGGTCTACAAGATATAGAATCTATACAGTCTCTGTATCCACACATATAAGCAGAACTCATATGAAGTTTTCACTTATGCATACACTGAAAGTCCTTTACTAGCAAAATATGTAACCAACTTTTAACTATCCCAAAATGCAGGCTTGATCATAACAGTGGCCTTGTGTTCCTTAGTAAAACATGGCATGTACACTCTGTCCCATCAGAAACAAAACAGAAAATAGATGGTACTCAAGTCTGAGAATAAAGAAAACAGAAACTGCTTCAGAATAGAAATGTATTTTAGGAACCCAACCAAAAAACCAAGTTTATCTTAACCATTTAGAGTTAAATCTTAGGTTCTTAAAAGAAAAGGAATTAAGAATAATTTGGATTGTGTAAGAATTGTCAGTGCCAGACAAAGGTATAGTAATAAGTGCAGTGTGACTGCAAGGGAGAACTTAGGTGTGCTGCTATGGGCAGGATATGTGAGGAAAGACTGAAGAAGAGGATACATGTGTTAGATGTGGAGTGAGGTAGGGGGGGGGGTGACCAGAGGGAAAAAGAAGATGGAAAGAAGGAAGCTTTGAAATAAAAGAATCTGAACAATTGCTAGGGCAAGGCTTGCACTGGACAAAATGAAATGGATTATTGAGGCATCTGGGGGCAACATGCTGTCAATGGACTGAACTGAGGCAAATGAAGCTGAGGAGATAAACTATAGAAAAGTCTGTAGTATTTGACTGTGGAAGGTAGGATATATTGTGGATGCATTTTACATAATAGCCGAATACTGGATAGGTGCAGGTGAAGCCACTGTTCACTGATCTTGATGTTACATCACTAAGTCAATTGTGTACAAAGATAAATAGATTGATTATGATATACAATATTTCCAAATGAAATAAACGGCATAACTGCAACACCATATACAGTGTTATATTCAAAATGATTCTAAATATACTACAACTGCTGCATCAGCATTTATCCAATGAAACACATGATAACTGCAAATCAGTAAAATATTCAAACGAGAAAAGATCTGAATCTAAATACTGTGCAGTACTTTAGGGAACTACACAGTGATAAGCACTTACACTCAGCTTCTCAGATGAAATATGGAAATTGATTCTTATTACAATATGTTCTTCAACTAATATCAAAATAAATATGCTTTTAAATGCAATAACTGTTGAGCATGCTCATTCTAACACTCTGCTTTAAAAGTGAGGCAAGATATTCTGTTCTCATTTTCAATACCCTTGTTATCAAACCTTGTTAGGGATATGCATATTAAGTAATCTCAGAGCAGAATCCTGGTTGTGGCAGTCGGTCCACAGTCAACCCAGCTGTTCATCCACCCCTAGGGGTTTGTCAATAAAATGGGAACCTGGCTCAGGCTAGGGTATATATGTTCTGGCTCTGAGTGAAATGAAGCTCATGGGAAAAGGGGAAGAATGGTTTGGAAATGTCTTGGGAGTGAAGTCAGGAGTTGCTGAGAGGACAAGAGCTAAGGAAG
>JAYMFT010237987.1:0-24820 GCA_038088735.1 Panulirus argus | reverse complement strand
GAAACCCCGACCAAATGTGAGAATCGTCAAAAAACAGTCACGCTTCTTCGACCATAGAGAAGATAACCTAAGCCGAGTTTACACACGGCTTTGTTCTCCGCTTTCGAAATTAAATGTTAATTGAGCGTATGTGAGGATCTTCCTGTTGGTGGATGTGGCTCAGGACAGAAGCAAGTGATTTTTCCCGCCTTCCCCTTTGTTATCGGCATCAAAACTGAGGAATAACCAGCAGAAAGAAGCTCTCCGTTGGGTATTGGAGAGGTCCTCCGTCCGTCTGCCGAAGTCTCACCGCTGACAGAGATTCCCTTCCTCAAAGACTTGATCTTGTCTGCTCTGTGTGGCTGCATTTGTGTGTCAAGGGGACTGAGCTTTTACACTCGTGTGGCCCCGTCTCTTAACCTTGTAAATATGTACCATGTATATACACATACACACACACACACACTCACCCCAGCCTAAGTCCACTCACCCCAGCCTAAGTCAGGTATGTTAATATGTCAATGACATTCGGAACAATTGTACTGTATGTAGAACGTAACAACAAAGAATATAGCAAATTCCATCTATAAATTCTTTTATCACCAAATGGAAAATTATAATTCGAATTGAATATATATATTCCAGACTCCAATAATTATATCAATGCTGTATCGCTGATTACCGGAATGTCATGTGCTGATAAATTTCATCAAATATCTATACCTACAAAGAGCTTCGGACCAGAAGCTAACGACTTTTATGAAAAGCTCAAAGGCGAATGATTTTCCAAGGCCGATTGAGTTATTAGTAGCATCGTTTGAATATTTATCAGAATTGAATTACTTTTCCCGGTGATTAATAAGGATGAATGATTACACGTGCAGAACACACGACTCCCCAGCCTTAAGGGAGAATTAATCATCATCACGAAATTTATGTCAAAGAATGTATTAAAACATTTGGATATAAATGTCTCGTCTTTCCTTTTTCGTCCTATTTCTCCTTCATTTTACTCCTCATGAAGCATATGTAGAACCTCTACTTCAACCCAGCTTTGTAAGAGTTGTTTACGTTATATGTGAAAACCTCTTTAACGTTCTACATAACCCACAGAGTCTTATCCAAGTGTTTCGCATACTTACTGTTTTAAGTTTCGTGACATTCACTAATAAGTCCTTTATTACTCATTATCGTATGTCATCACTTGAGCGAGCAACGGTGACTTAACGCATATTCTTGCCTCCTTATATCAAGCTCAAGTTCCCTCCACGGTACGAGGAAATATGATCGCTACTGACGCGCTTTGGCACCAAAACCAAGCTGTATAACTGAGGCGGTTACATAACTGTATAACGATCAAGACCAATAAAATAAAGCCTACTTTACTCCTATATTCAATCACTTTCTTACCTTGTCCTTTGCTCCAGCTGCTTTCGACGTACAGCTCCTCTTCGTCAGTCTCTCTTCACTCATCTTCTCCACATATCCAAACAGCTCCAACAAACCATGGTTGGCCCTCTTTGCGAGACGATGCTCACTACTACACTTCTCTCTGATGACTTCATTTCTAACAGGAGCAGCTCATCTCAGGCCAAATCCGGTCTACGGCAAACCGAAAAGGTGTCACTGGGAAGCGAGAAGTGACACGGGCTGCAGTCGACACCCAGCATTCATTTTACGGCCTTGTAAGCTTCGCTCATGGCGTCACTCACCTTCGGGTCTACATATTAAGAGCATAATTCCTTAACACGGTTCTTTGTCAGTAAACCCAGCAATGGAAACCCCATTCCTATTCTTCTTTCTTACTTTAAAGAAAAAAATATATACATATATATATACGTATATACTCGACATATATACACACACACACGTAAAGGTACACATGAAAGCATCATTGGCGACACCATGGAAGCAATCTCGAGCTGAATCTTCCTCTTGTGCAAATGTCCTCTGCACCGCATTAACTCCTGTACCACACCTGCCCGATGATGATCCCTCGGGGGAAATGAGCATAACTCACAGAAGGAGAGGATAATCTTCCCTCGCTCGCTTTAATCTTCCATTCCCCTGGAGAGTGATCACGAATCCGTACTTCCTGGAGGTACTCTCGACTGTTGATTACTTGTCGCTGCTGCAGGAGTTTTTAATTAAGTTTTAATCGATATTGCTCTAAAGAGGGGAGGACCCGAGTTCACTTGGCCAAGTTAGACTATGTTGCGTCAGTCGATATTGCTTCATTTTTCCCTACATTTTCGCCGTTTACAGTCCTCATCACTTTCGCTTTTGTCTGGGTTGGAGCCTACGTCTTTTCTGTTGCGAACAGCTGTTATCAGTGTATTGAGGAAATGGGTGACGGATGAGGTGGATGAGTGAATACAATAACGAGGGGAAGCAAGAGTGGAGAGTCTGTAATGTGAGCCATTGTCATTACCACGGAAGAAGACCTGATCGAGCCAAACTACTGAACATTAGCAGATGGAGTAATGGACGAGTTCTTGTTACACGGATTCGCGTTTACTCTAATATTCAGACGTTATAAGATTACTGATGAGGAAGTAACGGTGGTAACATGTGGCAAAAAATGTGACTTAAGGAGGAATTTACACAGTGATAACCAAGGGTTAACACAGATGCTTTCCATGCTTCCTTCCTGTTAAATACTATGGGTTTAATAACCCGTACTTTTTGTTTAACATTGATAAACCAATGAATGACAGAAGTGCGTCTGTCAAGCAAAATACATCTGAACACGGCGACACTTCACTGTATAAATAGCATACTGTTTCAACCCACTTGATGAAAATGGATTAGACATTAGCTGAACTTCATCAATCATTCTTAACCTAAATGCGCAGTTCAAATTTCAGTCCAAGGAAGAGAGAACGTCGTGTGTCACTTAAAGTGACATAGATCAAGACATCATTATACCGAACAGATGATGATGTCCACGACTTCCATACAGCCTTTGATGCGTGTGGATCACGAAGGTTGACTACTTCTCAAACCCACTCAATACCCGTATGGAGATAACGCAATTCACAGAGACAACACCAACCTCGGGGCAGAGAGGCGAGACTGAACGGTTTTTATGAGCAGCGTATCGCGGAAGAATACGGGAGAAAACTTTATGGTCAATAACAGTTCCTGGAGACCTATGGAGAACATTAGTCCCTTTTATGTCGATTTACTTAATAGTATTAAGATGCATCCTTCACATGGTTTCCCTTTCTTATAAAAGACTTTAATATGTTCTAAAGTTACGATGTCAGAAGGCAAACTACTTCAAGCGTGCCTGAATGAGAAGTTCTCCTGTTTACCGTTGTTTCACTTGAGTTGACAAGAAACAGATAGCGTTGTTAGCTCTCGCTTTGTTCTGAGGAGCTATCAAAACTTATTCCCCTCATCACACATGTTACCACATGGCTTCATGTGACCAGCTCTGTTACCTCATGGCTAAGCAACCATCACAGATAGATAGATAAGTAGACAGGTAAATAGATAGATAGGTAAACAGGTAGATAGATAGACAGATAGATAAATAGACAAACAGATGTGGAACTTAGTAGATCATCGAGACAGGCATCAATTCTTCCACTGATTAGCCTGTAGATGAAACTGTAGCCCACCCGGGAAACATCATGGTGAAGTGCACCACAGCGGTCACTCTTGCATCTATATATACCTCTTATTTTGCTGTTGCTCTATCGCTTGTGTCTGTCAGTCTTACACATGAACTAACCTGAAAAATTCGTAGTTTGTTTAAGTTTCTATAGCGTCTATACATCAATAAAACTGTTTATGTTTGGAGTCTAGGGTTTGGTTTATCGTGATGTGGCAACCTGTTCCTGTAATTGCATTAAAAATGTGTTATTGGCTTACTGCAATATGGCAGTCTGTACCTGATAATGCATGACAATTTGTGCAATTGATTTATCATAATATGGCAACCTGTAACTTGTTAAATGCTTCAGGACTATGTTACTGGTTCATCGCGATGTGTCAACCTGTGCCAATCTTGCATTCGAATAAAGCTAATAATGTTTCCGTTTCGAGTTAGTTGACCACTTTACTCTACTCTTGCTAACAAGACTGTACCCTCGGCAATTTCTCAGTGAGATAAGAACGTACCCATAAGCAAGACCCGGTTCGTACCCTTAATGTCACTCTCTGGGTTCACCTTGTGTCTCACGACGTCACTGCCCTTTGAAGCCTTTCTTCTCCCGGGACGTGATCGGACAAAAGATCCAAAGATGTACATCCGCCACTAATTCTTTGAAGAAATTCAGCGAATTATGATTTATTTACACTCGCCTTTGAGGGAAATGCTGGAGGAGGAGGAGGAGGAGGAGACATCGCCACGGCACAGCTGCTGTTCAGCATTTTTCTTTTTTCTCTCTCTCCTTCCTTCTAGTCTAGTCAGCGGGGGCGAAGACAGGCAGGCCATTAACTGTGGGGATTATTGCCATATGGATCTTCCCTTATGTGTCGCGCACGGGAGCGCCCAACGCCAGCCTCGCCCACCAGCCATGATCACGGGGATGTAGAAGACTGACCCACAGGATTCGCGGCTCCACACATAAACTCGTTTTTTCGACTCGTTCAGGCTATTTCTTTTTTCCTACCCCTACTCCTCCTCCTCTTTAGTCTGCTGAGAGTATCCTTTCCTCCTAATGGCATAGCTGAGTCTCTCTCTCTCTTTCTCTCTCTCAGGAAAAAGGAGAAAAATTAATAATTACCTTCTCTTTCAGTACTGATGGGTTCAGAAACCTTACGTCTTGGCTCTTGTAAAGTACCAGCATATAGAGGCACACGGCATAGCGGTGCATTGCTGTTTAGTATTCAGACAACACGTACCGTGCAATAAGAATGTCAGACTCACTAGTATATCAGTGTCACTGCGATACCAGATAAATCTCTTTACTTTAAAATATCCCAAAAAATAGAGCCGTAAAGTGCTTAAGGAAATCAAGAGCTAATGGCATTCCTAATTACTAATGATGCTAAAATCATTCTAAGCATTTTCTATATGCATGTTACAATGTGGCTGGCATGCCAAAGGAGTTGACGACATGGCAGTCATAGGCACGAAGGTGTAAGTCCCACGTATGCAAGCGTTCTGAATCAAGGAATCTCAGATATGAAGAGAGAAATGAGAAACCAGCTCCCTGTCATTGAAAAATGCAATGCTGGACTTCACTGAAGTATTGCCAATCTGACGACACACACACACACACACAAACACATATTCAGCTTCCATCATCTCGCTCTGTTAAGCCGAGACGGACTGATCTCCCTCAACATCGAGCGAAAATATTCAAACATCTTAAAGCGGACTCCGACCGAGTCATCGGCCACTGGCACGCGGAAAACCTCCCCAGCTCAACACATATTTTCGGTGCCTTCGAATATCAAAATGCATCTCGGTTTCTCCACCAAGTGCTGAGGATGTTATTCGCCTTCCTCAGTAAAAAAAAAGATCATACAGGATCTTCGCCAGTATCAGTTGGGCATCTCTAATTTCCAAGGAGGTGGCGAATTTCTTGCGCAAGTCAAAAGCACGACTTCCCTGCGTAGGAGTTCTCTGACTATATAAATGTACCACCGAGTGGAAACAGCTACCCAGGGACACTTCCAGACTAAAGACTGATCAACGACTGGAAATCAAAGGCCTTTCTGTATCTTTTTAGGTTCATTCCTTCGCGAAGACAACCTCACATCATATGTACTGCTGGGAGGACAAGAGTATACATGTATCTGTCGTTCCGTCGATACGTACGTCAACCCATCGGGGCAGCGATAGATTTAAGTCCATGTCAACCCCCGCCAACAAGCTGAGGTTGAGGCACGAGATAAACACACTGGAAACCAGTGCCTGTGTGTTTTTAACCTCAGTGTAGCCTAGGTGTCCGCGGTAACCTTCCTAGGCTTCGAATCGCACTCGTGGTGTAAATACACCACCATATCATGATATATCGCCATAACAGCACACAAATCCCACACCAACGCTTCTTACCCTTCTCTAATAACGATCTGAAATGAATCACGAGCCCCACACATCCACAGAGATAACGTCAATGCAATCTATTTTACGTATCATTACGTCCTGCATTTCCCACACTTAATATGAATTTGATAAGAAGCATTTTTCCTTTCGTCGTTTCCATTCAGTCTACACATGACTTGCGTTTGTTTTCCTGCCTTCATCTTGGAGAGTGACACTTATATTCCTTCCATTAGCTCTTCAAATTACCCATTATATCAGACATTCCGGATTTTTCCTCTCTCGTAACCCTACCTCGCTATTATTCATATAGGTACCGAATATCTAAATCAATCCACATCATCTACTTTCTCACCAACACAGATCAAAGTGCACGCGTTTCACAAGCAAGCAGTCCTCAGATTCACGAGTCTGGCTGCTTGGGTTTCCAGTAACATATGGTCACTCATCATCAAGGGCTTTAAGCTTGAGTCAGACATCGCCAAAGTACTAGTCAGTACGTGTGAAATTTTGCTTTACATGAAGACCTTTAACTTCCGGTTTACTTATGGTTCCTTTTTCTCTCTCTCTCTCTCTCACACACACACACACACACACACAAGAAAGGTACAAGAACTTTGATCATTGCCACTGCGACTCATCAAAGTTTTCAATAAAATATGATTTTCAAGTTTTTTCTCTTTTCAGCCTAGGAAAATAGTCCTATAAAACAGCAGCAGAAAAGGCCCTCTGACCACCGTGACCTTTCCAACTCCGCCACAGCTGTTCTTTAGCGAACCCCCCATAGCTGTAGTGAGAGCCTGGCCGGCTAGCCAATGACTCTTGCTTAAGAGACACTAAGACCCTCTCAAGCAGCACAGTGGCTACGCAGGGAAGGAGCGGAGGCTGCATTAGCAGTGTTGGACACACACACACACACACCGGCTGTGGTTGAGGCAAACCCTCTCTTCTCAAATTACTTTATTCCAAAAAAGTACCGAGAGACTGCCATACTTCTACATCATTCCCCCATTCTGATGTCTTCATTCTTATCTGTTACATCAGGACGTTCAAAGATGAGCATAGACAATAAGGGCAATAGGATAAGAAACTGTGAGAGATAACTGAGGTTAATTCAAGGTGAAGGTAATAATGGTATTGAACAAATGTGTTGATAATTTGGATTGAATTCCTCTCGTGGATGATTCGCCTCACTTTTACATGATTTCCTAATTTCCTTTATTTCAATCCTTCTTAACAGATGCTTTGGTTTATCTAAGTTTCTTTCCCTTCCTGATAATCCTATCTATAGATAACTTATCGTATCTATTAGCTTACCCTATATAAGCTTTTTTTCTACTAAACGAAATGACCTTATCACATATTTGTTTGATCTTCAAAACAGTGTCTTTCAAGTAATAAGTAAAGAAGAAAGTACATGGACATATATCCTTTTTTCTAAGAGTAGCAGCATTACTGAGCCTAAGCAATGATACTGGATGTATCTTACCCAATCAAATTGACTGGATTCCTCAAACCACGTAGAGTTAAACCACGTGTTTCTTACTCGCTCGAGTGAACTGGTTGCTTCATCCACATCCACGTCAACTGGGTTCTTCATAATTCATTCGGGTCAACTGGGTGCTTCGAAGTCATCGACTCTAACGACGTTCTTCATACTTACGCGGGTTAACTAGATGCCTGATGTTCCTTGGGGCTATCCGGAGTCTTCGTAAACCATCAGGGTTCAGTTGGTGCTTCATTTACCTCGGTACTCTATACTCATCCACGGTTAACTAGATACTCGGTGCTCATTCAAGTTAATTGGATACTTCATCATAATTCATCTTAACTAATTACTACATTTTCTTGCAGGTTAGACTGATGTTTGACTCGCATTCTGGAAATTAGGGTAAGTGGATGTTTCATATCTATTAAGTTTAGCTGTTCGTTTTATATTTTGGCAGGGAGGATACCTCATACTCATTCAAGGTAACTGAAAATCCTCAAAATAGATTTAGATTATCTATGTGCTGTATGCCTCATGCTCATTCATCTAAACTCATTCATCTATAGCCATTCAGGACAACTGTGTCTTTCACGCTCACTCACGTTAAACTGGATCCAATATACTCATTCATGTTTAAATGGATGCTTCATAATCAATGAAACTGGATGAATTATAATCATTCAGGGTAATTATTGGATAATTCACATTCATTCGGCTGAAGTGAGTGCCTTGCATTACACACTGTGGTTAATCGAGTTCTTCACACTCATTTAGGTTCGGTGAGTGTTCCATAGTCAGGCTATCTGGGTGATTCACTACGCATTTTGTGAGAAAGCAAATCTTGGTTTCTACTTCAAAACAGCAAAACCATTCCACACAAGCAACCTCTCTTCGAACAGTGGCGAAGGAGAGACTGCAAGTTACTGACATTCCACATCGGAATTCCGCCTTGTTCATGAATGTATCAAAGTTCTTCGCTACGTTCCCTCTGTGTTACGGGGATGAACAATATTTTCCTTTTTCGCAGTATAGCCCAAAACGCCCTCATGACTATTTCATGCTTCCATCTGCTGCGCTCCGGGAAACCTCAAGGGAACTCACGGTGGTATGAATATTGCTCCAGGATCCTGATCGATGATTCCTGCCCAGTACTAGGGAGAGTTAGGGCAACAGAAGCGTAATTCCAAGGGCCCAAAGAGCCCCACACTAGACCCTACATAGGAGAGAGTCAAGCTGAAAGCTGCAATATACGCTAAAGAGTCAAGCTGAAAGCTGCAATATACCCTAGAGAGTCAAGTTGAAAGCTGCAATATACCCTAGAGAGTCAAGCTGAAAACTGCAGTATACCCTAGGTAGTCAAGCTGAAAACTGCAATATACTCTAGAAAGTCAAGCTGATAACTACAATATACCCAAGGAAGTCAAGCTGAAGGCTGCAGCTTACCCTTGAGAGTCGAGCTGAAAGCTGCAATATACACTAGAAATTCAAACTGAAAACCGCAATATAACCAAGAAAGTCAAGCTGAAAACTGCAATATACTCTAGAAAGTCAAGTTGAAAACTGCAATATAGCCTAGTGCTTATTCCTTATTCGATGAAAAGGAAAAATATATAATTAGGAATCCTTCAAGACAATGATGATCACATATAATCCACACTCAACACACCAATAGGAGTGTCAGCTCTTAAACTCGTCCGATACGTAATCATGACTACGTCTCGAAGACCCAGCGGCTGTAGGATAGATGCAAAATCTAAAGCGTTACTTCCGGCCTGTCTGCGACGTGTTTTGGTTCTCGAGAAAAACGACGTTGATGGCTGCCACATACATATGGCATAAGTTGGCCCAAGGACAGAGTCCGGATGGCCTCAGAAAGGTCATCCGCTTCACAGGCTGTCTGCTAATTGAGGGCAGGTCAGAGGGCAGGTCACACCATCACCCTCCAACCAGGTCATGACTTATTACTGCCCTCGTGGGCGTATTGTTTACTACTCTGCTTCTTGCTGTCAGCAGGAACCCTGCCCCAAAATTGTAACTGGCAGCAACGTGACTTCCCACTTTTTCTTGTATGTAAGAGACGAAGTAGCATAGGACGATGATTTGGTCATACGGACGAGGAGAACGTGACAGGTACGTGTGGACGTGAAGCAAGGGCGAAGGGAAATATGAAAGGCATATAAGGACGAGATGGGTGCAGCAGGAACGAAGAGGGAGAAAAAAAAGGGAGAGGAAGGAAAGAAAACGAGAAGTGGGAGATGGAGAAGAAAAACGGGGTAGATGAGTGATATAACGAAGACAGAGTCGGGGGGAAAAGGGGCAAAGGATGAGGAGGATGAGAGAGAGAGAGAGAGGAAAGCAGGAGTACAGAAGAGAAATGAAGAGGATGGCATCAGAAAGTGGAAGACTGCAAATGAAGAGAAGGAGACAAAGACATAGAGGGAAACGTATTGATGAGGAGGGTAGGGGAGCGAGGAGAGAAAGCCGTTGTCGATGGAGGATGAAGATAAGATAGGGACCAAGATAATTCCACAACCGTTTCATTAGCATTTTTCCCCCCTTGACATCCTCGGTGCCGTTTGAAAATTGCAGTCACTGGAATATATGTAAATCGTATTGCAATTCTATGATGTGTCTTGTCCCTTCTCCGTCTTTCCAGATCATTCTGGATCAACATTTTGATTCTGTGATATAACTGAGACACTTCAGGTGGATGGCCAAGTTTCGTAAACTACTTGAAAGTGGAAATATACTACTTAAAACGTGATTTCGTTTTTTATTTCATATCAGAACCCATTATTCTTACGAAGTCCGTTAAATCAATTTAGAAAACGCCTTGTAACTGATCCCCTGACCTGTGGGAGCGCGAAATTGGTACAAGCGTTTGCTAACGACGTACCTAACGTGGCAAACTGACGAGGTACTTGAAGCAGGACACGTAGGACGACATACTTACAAAGAAACAACTTCATGGGGAACACTGGCGAGTCGGCCAGATCATCAAAAACCAGTCTTTGTTGTGTTTGGGTCCTGGCTTCCTCATTAGACTTGTGCGTTCCATTAAACTGGTTATCACCCCGGCAACAGTTAGACACGACACAGGGTTGAATTCGTGGCTACGAATGCTATGGATGATGTAAGTGGGTGCCTAAGAGACAGTAGATGTTCGTATACTTTGCGACCACGTTGTGGAAGACTTGAACCCCTTGCATCCTGAAGTGATTAGGGGATACATATATATATATTCACTTCACCAGATTATCTTACTGAAAGATTCCTCCTCGTTTCATACTCCCTTACAGATTTTGCTATGCTGCAAGCTCGCGTCAGCGAAAGAAAGAAAAAGTGTGTATGAAATCCACAACACGAAGACTTTTTTGTCTGCCATCGTGTGGTTTCACACCTCTGGAGAACTTTGCTGCATCGTTAAATTTACACCACCGGGAGACTTCCCTGTGTGTGTGTGTGTGTGTGTGTGTGTGTGTGTGTGTGTGTGTGTGTGTGGAAAGGTCACCCCACTCGATGATATCGAGCTGTTTGGCAAAAAATGAACTTTTATCGCACGGGAAGTTGAACAAAATCTGGTGCCAGCCATTTTTTTTTTTTTACACGCAGCCTGATATGTTTGTAAAGGACGGCCTATATCTGAACGATCTTGCTACAGCCAGTTTGGGTAGGCTATTCAATTATACATTCGTGCGGTTTGGCTGGGGGGGAAAAAAACGTACCACGTCAGTGGTACAGGCTTGTCGCATCTTCCGTAAGCACTTTTGGCAACAATGTACACTCATTTCTTAGAAAATTTTATGTAAAATGCGAGAGGCATGCGGAAGAAATGATTTAAGGATAATTGAAAGTTGTACTAGAATATATTTACATGATGGTTTCACTGAAATCTGATTAGGTGTTAGAAAAAGATTACTTGCCGAATATGCAAAAACATGGTTCACTTTCTTTAATAGTGACACAAGAAACAAACATATAGAAAAGGTGTTCTTGCTGGGAGCTAATCTAAATCCCTTACTGAAAATAATAACTGTAGTGGCTGTTGATGATACTGATCCTATTTTGGTGAAAAACTAACTGTTGCTTCGTTAAGAAAATAACTATGATTACTTTGCATGCACTTTATATATACGCCAAATACAGACGAAAGACTTTACGATTTGTGAGAGGAAATATGAACACAGTTCGATTAAAATGGGAATCTTTGACACGACATCATCGACGTGGCAAGGATCCCTTGTCAGGAGATTAATTAAGTCTTCAATGCAATCAACGAGGACAATATAAACCGAGTCAGCTCTCTCAAGATCATCAATTTCTGCGAAGGTTTCAGAATGAAATGAAACACCTCTATGAGCGGCATGAGCGACTTTGGTGGACCTCATAGCAAGCAACAACAATTGTAATTCATCTGTTCTTAGTCCTATTGTCTTCTTCCTCCAACCTTGAAAAGAAGGGCACCGCTCCTACACCTCCGTAAATACGTTTCACCTTAAACCTCACTCCATCATCCTTTGCCCTTTCGCTGTCCACTGTCGATATGCTTGTATCACCTCCAGTTAGCCAGACGCTTTCCTCTCCTTCCTCTTTTTTTTTTTTTTTTGTTTCCTTTCTTGACGCTTGAAGATATGTAGCTCGCCTTCTTGCATTATCCACAAACCTCATCTTGAATGCCGGCTGTCTCTGAGGATACTCGGCCCGAGACGACGCTTCCAGATATGAACCTCGGCGCGATGCATTATCCAAAAAAGACGTAAAAAAAAAAAGGATCTTGAATGCCGGTTCTCTCTCTCTCTCTGTGAGGGATCCTGTTGCAGAACCAGTCGGACGGAGGGGTTAAAAAATGCATTCGAACGCCTCTGAATATATGATGAGGATATCTTCGCCTCCTCCATGAAGTGAAAGGACTGAGGCATCGGTTGTTTTTGAGCTCTGGATCGGAAACACACCGACTTATTCAGGGAAATCTCTGGTTGGCATGTGTAGATAACTTCCGTCTCACTCTGATTTTCACCTCACTCAGATGTGTGACTCGTACTACACAAAGATTTGCTATCTGATGAAGGAGACTCGGGTTAAACCTTAATGCCTGAATTTATAAACTGACATTATCATACATGCCTTGCAGTTTTATGCCCAATAAAATCTTTAGAGTACTATAGTAACATGAGTCTATGCATAATCAAAAGCTGCTCTTGTACGCCATAAGGGCTTCAGTGACATTTCCAACAAATCTCTGTTACCTCCGTCGTGTAACGGTTGGCGTTACTGAACGTCATGCATGTACGGGCCGCCTAGTCGTGACAGCCTAGGCTAATAAAGTCTACCCAGCTGTTCATCTTCACCTAGTGGCTGGTCGATAGAATGGATGCCTGGCATAGGCTAGTGTGTGTGTGTATGAAAAGACATTTGAACTAGGAACTTATGGTACCAACAGGGAGGCAAGAAGATGGGTTGGATGGTTTATTTCACACTGAATTCGAGCTTAGGTCTTTCTGAGCGATGATAGTGACCTATGAAGACGATCAGGTGTAAAGTGTTAGCAACTGAATTCCAGATCTCCTCTCTATTTTCATAGGACCCTATCATTCTGTCCCTTTCTCTACCTAATGTTAGCTAGGAATTGGCTGAGTGACGGAATTTCTCAAAGATCGCTAATCTAGATATATATTTGCGTAAGCACAGTGGAATCCAAAGAAAAACTTTCGAAAATCGATTTTCCATGTATCCAAAGGCAAGTACTATATCTATAGTCCCTGGAGTTTGTGCCAAGCACTGAGTTCCTTGTCGGGTACCACAAAGCCGAGAGGCGAAGAGTGAACGAATCAGGAGGTAAAGGAATTTTGACTACGAGCCGTGAAAAAAGCTTACAACTCTCGTCGCATACGAGCGAGCGAGCGAGAGAGAGAGAGAGAGAGAGAGAGAGAGAGAGGACTCATGCATGATGAGTAATCATACTCGCTAAAAGGGACTCCACTCATAGATCTACTCAGACAGACTACGCTGCTGCCCCCTCATTTGGCTCACAAAATATTGAATTGATATAGATACGACAGAATCTGTATGATTATCATTATTATGAGGAAAGGCGCCATCGTTAGCTAAGTCTAGCAATGTGTCGCTGGGGTATTCTCCCAGATAATCCGTTCAGCCAACTCTTCAGCGAATGAGCTTGCGAAGCTGAGTAAACACTAGTATAATTTCAAGAGAGAAAACGGGAATCCTCGTTATATTAAAGATCTGGCTATGTATGAATTCCTCCACACCTGGAAATCCTCTAAAGGCACCAGCTCCAGCAGCAGCAGCTGCCTGGGTGGGTCTTTTCTGTATCACATATTTGATGATCTGGCACCTTAATCAGGCCAACTTGATTAGATCGCAAGGCTCCTGTGCTGTGATATTTGGACGTCTCTAAAACGTTAGCAGCAATTTAAGGCATTTTGCGAAAGGTGTCTTATTTCCCTCGAAAGGAAAACCCCAATATCTTCCGAGTGCAATGACTTATTGCCCATATTTATGAAAATATTAGGAATTGTTAGAATCTTTTCTTGGAAAAGATTAAATGATATATACTGTTTCAATAAAAACATGAGAGAAACTAGATTGCTAAATCGACCAGTAGCGTTATGTGTCTAAAGCACTTTCTAAATGTGAATTTCGCAGTGGTGCGTAATTGTGGACACAGAAAAAGCCCACGATTAGACCTTGTGAAATGGGCTGCTCATGTGACTTGATGTTTTAACTTTACGAGAAAATTTGCCTTTGATAATATATCAAAGATATACGTTTTGTTTAAAGAGCCCTCTCGGTTAAGAATGAATTCCGTACCATCCTTAATAATGTGAATCGTCTTACTCGTAAATATGATCAATAATACCATGCAGTACGTTCCACTCTCAGGCTTCGTAAATATTCACTGTATACTGATGATTGCATAGCATGACAGTAGTCCACTAATGCATACTTTTCCATTACACAAATTAAAGACCACATTTTTCTTCATCCTACACTAGGCCATACGATGGGTGTCAGTGTTTTCTTAAGCGTGTGGAGGTTGTATTCCGTTACTGATTAAAAATTACCTATTTACATTTACGATGAAAAACCAGGACATATTTACCAGTTATATAGGATGACGAACCAGTGCATATTTACAAGTCATTTCGGAAGAAGAATTAGTAAATATTTACAAGTTATTTCGTATGAAGAACTAGTACATATTTACATTTCGGATGTAGGAACATTACATATACGCAAGTTATTTCGGATAAAGAACCAATACATAATTACAAGTTATTTCGTGTGAAGAACTAATACATACTAACAACTATTTCGCATGAAGAACCAGTAAATACCTGCAAGTTACTTCGGAGAACGAAACAATTCCCCTAAGAAATAAGAAAAATTCTTATAGACCAGTTGTTACTTACAGCAAGAACCTCAATCCTTGCATGTGGTGGTAAGGTTATCCTTGTGTGTGTCCGTTCGTACACAGAGACATCATCCGTTACAAAGACATTCGGCTCTGCCCAACCCCTCTAAGCTCGTAAGGAGGCAAACTCGGACGTTGATAAGTGTCTGTCATTAACAGGGAACTGGTGAGGGTTAGAAGTTGGCCCAGACATGAATAGTGAATGTTATCCATCGACATCTGTTCCACTGTTGACAATCAACCATCTAAAAGATGAGTGAAACGGGGAGCTCTGTCCCCTGAAATTCGACTATGTATGCAGCGTTAAAGATTAATACCAACAAGTAAGTATAAGGTCGTGAGTTAAAGCCTCTTAGTGAGACAGACAGATTTCTGTGGGAAATGGAAGCAAAACAGAATGCTTCCGAGAACGGCTTAACTAGGCAAGGCGGGAATCTCGCAACTTTCGTTAAGTACCTTTCCCACATACTTAACCATCTCCTCTCTCCAGCAGCATAAAGCCAATCAGTCCTGTGTCACTTCTCTCCCTTCTCTAACGCTGAGTTCCTTACACCTCACGTGTCTTGCCACTAGATCCAGCCATCTACTTCTTGGTCATTCCTCTAGTCTCCTCCTCCTCCTCCTCCTCCTTCTCTTTCGCATCTCCGACCTCAACGTTACTTCTGGGATCCCTGTTGTTCTCTTCCCGTGTCCAAACTTTTTCAATTCGTGCTTTCTCTCGGTTCCACGCTGACTGGTTGGCTGTTCAAATACTCGCCCAAGCGTCTCCGTTTCTGACAAGGTCAACGCATTTGATGATTAAAAATTCTTCTCAGCAAATCTCATTTCAAACGCGTCCAGTCCTTCTTCTTTAGTGGTCGTCAGCGCCCATGTTGGTGCTCCGTGCAGCATTACTGCATTAGATGTTACCATTTTTTGCTCTCAGACTCACTTCTGTCCTTACGAATAAGTTCCTCAGTTGGTCGCTCGCTCGTATGCCCTCGAAGCGCCTACTGTCCTCTTCGCAATGCCCTCGTTCTGTCTCCCATCTCGTGTAACTGCACTCCCTAAAGGGATAAAATTCTCCACTAATTTCAGCTTAAGTCCTCTTGCATCTGTCTCCTCCGGGTGGAAATCCTCCGCATATCTGCCAATTATACGTGGCTCTTACTCCGAACATTTGTCTCTCTATCAACATCCACCTCACCATTACAGCTAAGACTCAACACTGACCTGTTACACCACATCGCGAGCAAAATCAATATCAATGAAAACCTTTCCCTCCCACTGCCGAACCCCTCTTCCTCAATGTCCACTAATCTGGTCGATATAGACACTGAGCGCCACTGGTGAGTAGGTCCCCAGCCGCACCCTCAAGCATCGCCGCTCTCACCCAACTGCGACGCTCCCCATGTACTCTGCCATGGCAACACGGACTTGCATATCAATACCACGGCAGTGACATTATAATACGAGGCACACAATGGTGCTCTGCCTTTTCTCCACATCCCCTCTCTCCATACCAAGCACCAAGCATTTTTCTTTTTTCCAGGTCTGTTAAAGCACAGAGTTCTGACCTGGAACTCCTGCTATTTATTATCTAAGAATTGTAGCAATATGAACATCTATAAACATTTTTAACCTTATGCCGTTCCAAGTCTCTCTTGTTCCAGCGTCTCAATTTTTGCATTAGTGTGGGATTAAACCCATTAAATGTAAACCTGGTGAACATATTGTCTGGCTCTGAGAGAGAGCGTAACCCGATTCCTTTACGATTTTCACTTATCTCTTATTTCCTTTCCTCTCCTTTTTCTTTCCAGATTCGTCATTTCCCACATCGGCGAGGTAGCGTGAGGAATACACAACGGAGACGTAGAGGAAGTTAATTTTCTTTTTTTCCTTCCCCCCCTCTTTTTTTTTTTTTTTTCTCCTTCTCTTGGAAAGTTATGACACAAGCGGGGAGGATTTCCAGCATCCTCCCTCGCTCCAGCACCTCCCTCGTTCCAGCACCTACCCCCTCGCTCCCAGAACCCTCATTGGACGCCTTCAGCGAGCTGTAGGAGATATGTGAGCGTTAATCTTTCTCCCCTACCCCAAGGGATATATGTGTCTTTATATGTGAAAAAATAAAGTAATTTTCTACCAGTCCACCAACGGCATTCCTCCTCTTTCCTAGGATTAAATGAATAGCCATTCTTAATGCTTCATTCAACCGAATTCCATTTTCCCATTCACCATCTCGGCTGTTATATATACACTATAAGCTAAGTCGATTTTTTTCTTCTAGAGATTTCATTGCCGTGTCCATTCTATCGACCAACCCGGAAGGGTGGATGAACAGCTCTGTTGACAGTGGGCCGACTGCCGCAACCAAGACTGGAACCTATGCCCTCGACCGTGAATGCTTCATGGTCAGGAACGCTACCTGGTAAACCGCTCTCATAAGTTCATAGACATTCATCATTTTCGGTACTTTCAACATTCAGTAGTTTCTCATATCATAGAAAGTCTTCTTTTCTCGTTTACTATTTGCTGGCAGAACTCCATTACCCTCGTTTATCAAGTCATTTTCAACCTAAGAGATCGTTTTGCCTCTGTGTGTGTGTGTGTGTGTGTATGTGCCACAATTATAGGCTTACGCACACTTCCTCCTCTTCATCATGGAATACAGTTTCCAGCAGTCTCTGGTCTTTGTACAGCCTCTTGCTTCGCCCCATTAAGTTCTGATTTTTCGACTTATGAAGGCAGCGCATCCAGTTCTCGATGGACTGGACTCAAGAAGAGGAGACTGTGGGATCCGACATAATCATTACTCCTTTGGGAGCATGAAGAGCTGTGGAGAGAGGCAAATGTGGGTAAAAACGAAGCCGTGAATACAACCGCTGACCAGTTAGGAGCACAGCGTGATTGGAATTAAACGGACAGCTGACGCGTCTACTCCAGTTCGCCGATAGGTACCCTGCAGGAAACAGGAGAGGGCCACACAGCCAGTCGACTACAGCGAAGTCTAAATTACCTCACCAACGCTGTTGCTACCCACTACTTCCACCAGATCCGACGACAGATGTGAACGAATCCCAGTCCTCAGCGTTACTGCAGCGCCGTCAGGAGCCGGAGAAATCCCGGGAGATGGTTGGTAGAGTTAATCTAAAACGTCTCGCTACTTCTGCGCCTCCCTGGAAGCCTGACAGGTCCTGGAAAACAGATGACAGGAACACAGTCCCATCACTCCTGACAGTCTTACCCAACAAGGAACTACGGTGTCTGAGGAGGACAGTGCCAAAAAGTAAATTCTGTCCTTCCTGTTGTCCTAAGAAACGGAGAGGCCTTCAAAAGACAGATGAGGGGAAAAAGGACGGAGTTTGAACCATCTCCCCATTACGAACCCTGAGAAGGAAGAGACGCTGAAGAAAAAGAGGAACATATCATTTTATAAAATCCATATATATATATATATATATATATATATATATATATATATATATATATATATATATATATATATATATATATATATATATATACGTAGTTACTACCCTATGATTCCCTTCCATCTTTACGAGGCTCCCACAGCAACGCATAGGCGGGACCCTCGGTCATAAAATGTAGTGGTGCGTGCGCTGTGTGGGGAGAGCGCCGGGCAATTGAGCCGTAAGTACTCGTCTTCGTAGTGACGGGTGGGCATGACGGGTCTTGGGGAAACGTTGTTTATAAGCGCTGGTGGGAAGGGTGATGCTTCGAGCGTACACTTGAAAGTGTGCAACTCGAGTTTAAACTATTCAAATGTATCCTAAATCCTATATAGTCTTACAGAGAGGGGGAGTAAAACCTTTGGCAAGTCAACCGTTGAATGTATCAAACTCATCTGCACCTAATATGCTGCTGGCCAGCTATCCTCACCAGTGGTGGAATCAGGACACCTCAACAACATATCCTGGATTT
The DNA here is from genome assembly GCA_038088735.1 of Panulirus argus. Taxonomy (NCBI): domain Eukaryota; kingdom Metazoa; phylum Arthropoda; class Malacostraca; order Decapoda; family Palinuridae; genus Panulirus; species Panulirus argus. Next base: position 5,995 of record JAYMFT010237987.1, on the reverse strand, counting down.
TGCTCACTCACACAACCTCTCTCGCCTATGTGCCTACCCTCTGAGGATGATTCCTTTGGGAACGGAGGCTTGCAGTATACCGTGATGGCACAGCAGCTCAACTGCTGACTTTATATCATCAAACTACATCTAGCTGCTCAGGTCACTAATGTAATATGGCATCAAAGACTGCACCATAAGTATTCACTCCCATCATCCTTCACTTACATACACTTACATCAAATGTAGGACTGCGTTTAGTGCTTATTCCATCCTACTTATACGCGAGTATATGCACCCTGTATCGTGCTACGCTTGCATCATCCTAATACTCTATCCTGCCTTAAAGGAGCACCGGATTCCCTACACACATTCGCCTCGTTCAGAACGTCAATAACACTTGCAGTGTTACGAACAACCCCACAGGTACAGCACACAAAATTTTCAGTGGTAAGCAACTGTTCTCATCTTGAGGAAGAAAAATACTCCGACGAAACATCTCAAGTGCGCAAACAACCCCAACGATTGACTCAAACTCGAGGTGTGGTACAGGAATATGAAAACAGAGAAATGTCCTCATGAACAACAATCCCAACCGGAACCAGAGTTCCTTACAGAGTTCCGATGTAACCTACGAATCTACATATCCAAAAGCCACCAAACATAGGCCACATGCATAGCGAGAGCATCTGTGGCCTTAGAATTAACCTTTACGCGTGAAAGTGTTGAAAGATTCTTTCGTCTAGTGGATTTCCACACGTTGACGGCATTAATTAGTGACTCCTGTTAGTTGATAGTTCTAAAGCCCAAACAACGAAACAACCAGCCACTTCCACCGTCGCTAGGCGTACCAAAGATGCACCTCCAACAAGGCGTTCCCAGGTTGCATTTGGAAAAACGACACAAGACCACGACACCTAACAGGCAATAGACTCAGCAAAGATACCGTACCTTATTAGGAACACTACGCGTCCTCACATCGCAGAAGCTCCCATTAAATCGCGACAAACGAACAATAATCAGGCTGCATAACACCAGGAAAACCACAAGCAAAGAAGAGAGCTTTAAAGTATTGAAAGAGAGTTTTGGCAAAACTCGTCCTTCTTCAGTTGTCTTGTCTCCTGTCTTGTCTACACCAAGCCTATTCACTTGCACGCTGGGTTAAGTTCTTCCTCTTTACCTTCTACTAAATCTCACTTCCTCAAAACGGGCTCTTCGACTTTTCCCTTCCCCTTCTGTCCCCCTTCTCTAAAGGATCTTGCCTACCATAACAATTCATTCACTGATGCCTGATATATATCTAAAGTGTGCGCGTAGTGTATAATAAAAATGTAATTCGTACATATGTTAAAAATCAATTCTTTATAATTCTGCAATCTGTGAATGTCGATAAAGTATTTCTGACGTCTCTTACTTAGACTGTCTTCCAAATTTCTTTTCCTCTCTATATATCACCTTTACGTGATTTTTCTTTTACCTTAGATTACATATATATGTATATAAATTACATTTCCCTATTTTCTTTTTATACTGGTTGAAAAACTATTATGTAACATATCTTCATGTGCCTATACGTCATATACAAATTACATGAATGTACTTTTTTTTCTCTCTCTCGAGGTAGAGAGAGAGAGAGAGAGAGAGAGAGAGAGAGACTGCCTTCTTCTCCACCTCCCTTTTCGAATATTCAGAATATTTGTCAAGTAAGCTAATCTGCTTCTTCAGTTTCTCTCGATGCGCAAACACGTTACCCCCAAGTAATCTGAATACATTACTCCTAATGACATTATGAACACAAGGCTCCCGCTTTGGCTCGTTGCGTGAATATTCTACGACACTCGCTCCTACAGGGAAGAGTGGCAGAGCTCCCTCGATGCCAGTCGCGGAAAAGTTGAACATGGTTGATCCTACGCGAGGCAGAGCAAGACGTTGTTGATAACAGGCGAAATAAGCGGCCATGGGAATTCACAGATGTAATGAGATACACCGAGTGGTGGCTGGACGAAGCATAAAGAATCTTGGGTCATGCGCGAAGAATGATACGTAAAGATTTCTTTATAGGAAATACTGAAGTATGTCATTATTCATATAAGCAAAGCTGGAATATTTTTGCTTCTTTTAAGACGAAGAGGACAATAGTCTGTTCGATGTGTGTGTGTGTGTGTGTGTGTGTGTGTGTGTGTGTGTGAGACAAAGCAGTCCGAAAATAAGAGTAAAATATATCCTTTGTTAATAGGGCTGGGCATACGTGAAGCTAAATAAGTATTGTTTGACTATACTATACATCCTAAAAGAGCGAAATTTTAGTATATTGAGTCCCCTATGAGTGCATGTATCATACATCCGTGCTTATCCTGTTTTCACATTAGTGTGCTCACTGGCTTACACGTCCAGAGGACCTACTCTCGCAATGATCATAAACATGTAAAAGAACATGAGAATTTTGTTACTGTTCTGCATGCTTACTGTATGCGAATCCAGCTCGTTATGTTGGGGGGGGACAGTCACTCATTAGGCCTTCCCCTGTGTAACGGTACGAGCGAATGTTTGTAAATGGCTACTAATGGGCGGCGGACAGCCAGGTGATTCTAGTGTTATAGTCGCGTTTCCCCACTGCGCTATTGCAGTGTTCACCATTTGTGTGTGTGTGTGTGTGTATTCTAGGCTCGTGTTTCGTTCAGGAGTTTTCAAAACTGATGTCACTGAACTATCATGATAATTGCACGGTATGGTTCATTGGTAAACGGTACTTCATAGATCAAATGACAGTCTGAAGCGTTAAAACGAAATGATTTCTGTGAACATGATCATATTTGGACTTAAAACTTGATTTCAGTCATCTGTTATCGTTGATGTACTGGAGTTCAAGTCAATTCAGCATCGGTTATCCACAACAAGCGCACAGGGAAGCTCTACCGTCCCAGCTTAAAGAGTTGTACAGTGATTTCCCGGTCCATCGTATACACTTAGTGCGTCAGAACTGCTGAGCTATTTTGTCCCACTTAGATTAACTGCCCAGCTAGACTCGACATCATCATCTCCCTACATGCCCTAAGCATCTACCCTCTCCTGTTTTAACTCCCCTGCCCTTACACTCTCTTCTGCGCTCTCTTTTCTCACTGTAGATCACTGTTAATACGACAACTGAAAAGTCGTAGTATCATATAGGTGCAGCATCACGGCGACTTCTGGTGCAATAATGTCCCGTAATTTCGAATAATACACTTGCGAACGAGATGGTGAAGAGCTCTGACAGTTGCAGAACTGCCAGTCTCTTCTGCCATCAAAATCACCAACATTCGCAGTCTTTCTACTGATGTTTACCATCTAGCTAGCACTTCTCCTAACGCCCAACTTCTCTTGGGCACATAGTCCAACAATGTTCGCACTGTTCTTTCTCACGTCTCAAAACTAAAATAAGCATCGACGGTTCCAGTTCAGAAGAGTGTGTATGTTTATTCCAGCGACAAGAAGCCTGTTGCGCGCCTCGGGAACGTCGAATCTATCAAAAAACTTTGATGTTATGTGGCATTCACTCGACCGAGGAGTCTAAATCTCTCTCTAACTCACAAACTTTCTCCATCTGTCCTCAGGGTATGACCTAATTTCCCTACTCCACAGTTCTTGGGTCTACTCTCCTCGCCTTTGGACTCTGCCTCGGTTTCTCTAACTAGAGGCTGGCTGCTTGCAGTATACACGATTACTGTGTGGCTGTTGGTAATACAAGGAAGAGCTCTGGTACACATTATCCTCTAACGTTTATCCAAACAGCTTCGAAATGCCCGTGCTTTACAGACAATCTCTCACCTTCTTCAGAAACTCTTTGGCTGATCTTTCCCATTTTTCTCCCTCCTGTCCGTCTTTATGTTTCAGTCAATGCCTGTCCATGACTGAAGCCGTTTCGCAAAGAAGAGAAAAAAAAAATCAGTGTGTTCATGTGTGTAGTTAATACATAGGTAGGCTCGTTATTATCCCAGGATCCTTTTCAAGAGCTCCTTCATCCCAAGGCTGCGCTACACTCAGTAACAGGGAGAGATGGACAACTTTGAAACGGAAATTTCTTTTACGAAACCGCACTCTCTTTCACCAAATGACTATAACACAGCCTCGTCAAATAAGAGACTTTTCACTCGCAGTGCAACGTCATGCAACAAGAGTCCGGTAACACCGGTAACACGTACGTAAATATATAGAGCGCGCGTTCAGAACCAATCATTATATAAATACCTGCACACGTGCCCATGCCTGGAGAGACATTTACAGAGGAAATTAATGAAAATTTCGATGAATGCAGTGCAGCTGGAAAGCTTAATGAGAGCGACCAATTTCTAAGACATTCTCTGCGTTCCTCGAGTCCCAGGCCACTGACTCTCAAGTAAGGTGGGTGAGGGGACTCTTGTGCCAGTAATAAACAGGTGATATTGACATGTGGCAAATAATACTTTAGACCAGCGTTCTCCCGACGTTTACTTATACTTCCCACATCATTTATATTCTTCCTCCATGCCCTACTTATCTTTCCCTCGTCATGCTTTCCCTCACTCTAATAAATCGTATCATTCTGTTGCTTCTTCTATTCGTTATCCATCATCATCATATTCTGCTCTCCTTCCTCCTGTTCCTTTTCCTGCCCACTCATTCCGGTCACAGTAACGTGACGGGCGAGCTTCCATCTCGCATTTTCCGTCGGTCTGGAAGACGCCGAACCCAAGGGGCATTTATGGATTTCCCCTACCAATCGCAACCATAATTCCAGCATATCACTCTTAGGCTACCACTTCTCAGAGTCATAGATTACATTACCTCCATTTCCCTTCTTCTTCCCCTCAACGTACATGCAAATAATGAAGAAAAACGGCGAAGATGAGGAAGGTAATGTATCATAATACAAACGGAAGTAAAAGTTAGATGCAAGAATTAGCAACGAAACTTTCCGGGAGGCAGTAAATGCATCTCCGTCGAAAGTATGAAATATGGAGATGTAAGCGTGTGTTTCGGGTCTGCCGAGAACACGGGCGTTGTAAATCATCATAATCTTTCTAAGCCAGCGTGCGGTTGATGGGAGGAGAGGGACCTGGTCTCTGGAAATGCAAAGCGTTCGGTCTTTAGTCCAGCTTACATTTCAAAGAGATGCGTGGATGACGGTAGCCTAGCTTAGTCAAGCTGTTGTTATTTAACGTCTTTCGTAAAATGATGTTCCTCTCTTACGTCTCTCGTATCTTTAAGGAGAGCCGTGAAGTAAACTATTAAATCCTTAAGGCTCAGACTCCTGCTAGATTAAATCATTGCTTACTGGGTATTGCGGTAGCGAGACGTCCATTTGATGAACATCTAAATGCAACCAGGATATTCATCCCTTCGTGTGTTTCCCGTTTTCTCTCATATTGGTCATCTTCACCTGTCGTCCCATGTTCTTTGCTGACAACATTACTAAAATAATAGCGACAGATTAGTCCTGTGCAGGGCTCTTTATGAGTAGGGTAAGAGCAATCATTCGAGTCGTGGTGATTTCAGCTTTGCAGCAGGAGAGAATAAAGTGTTTTTCTTGTGTGAGCAACTTCGGTAACGGTACAGCTGGTGTTTGATTTCAAAAAAGTCGAAAAAAAAAGGGAATTTTACGATCATACCAGTATTTTCATTTTGTGTTTTTATACCGGTTAAAAGGCATCGAGTATCAGCTGATTTATATTTCACGATGGTGAACTGGATATGCCGAACACTGATATACAAGGATGAAAAAAATATATATATATATAAATGGTCAATATTGTAAAATACAGAATTTGAAGCGAACGTTTATATCTATGCACAATTTATTGAAAATGAAGTCATACATAAAATAACAATACTACCGACGTGTATAGATATATATGTCCAGGTACACTGATTTTGACACGCCATTTCCGTGAAAATGTGCAGAAATTACAGTCATCCCAGCTGTTTATCCACCCCTAGGGGTTGGTCGATAAAATGGGCACCTGGCTCAGGCTAGGGTATACATATATATATATATATA
>JAYMFT010237976.1:0-11093 GCA_038088735.1 Panulirus argus | reverse complement strand
AGAGAGAGAGAGAGAGAGAGAGAGAGAGAGAGAGAGAGAGAGAGAGAGAGAGAGAGAGAGAGAGAGAGAGAGGTGAGGCAGCAGCAGCAAGAACAGGTCTCAGCACCAACATTTCTAACCAAGATTCAGAAGGACTACGTCTCTTCGGGCAGGTAGAGAAGTTCACCCTTCAAGCAGGAATAAGCTTGAGTCTACTTTGATAGATAATATTAATGGAAGAGAAGGAAAGACGAGTCAGGAGAGCCCTCTCGAAATGGGTCGAGGTCGTTTAGTGGCGCGCATGCAGGTTTGTTTTGGGGGACCTTTGTCATTCTTGATCTAAGTAAGTGACTCGCCAGAAGGAATGAGCTCCTACACGGATCTTTTTTACGGATGTTACCTAGGTCATGATGAGGTGAAAAGCGAGGAGGATTGCATCTGCTGACTGGAGGCCATGACAAACTCCAAAATTGATCTGATACACGGTTGATGAAATTCACCCCTAGTAAATGCCAGGTAATGAGGATGAGGTACAATGAAGTGGTATGATTGGTATATAGGAGAAAATATGATGCAGGAATGTGTGTATAAGGAGGACTTGGAAGTACGTAGGTGTCTTCCCTGATCTGTCACCAGAGTTCCACCTTAGAGAGCAGTAAAGGAGACCGGTTGTCTGCTGGCAAATATTAGAACATCATCCAAGTTCGTTGATAAGAGAATATTCAGTAAGGAATTCAGATCCACCATTTGACCAAAACTATGATTTTCGTCTCAGCTTTGGTCATTGAGCTTAGATAAGCACAAAGAAAGTAATGGAGTGTGTGCAAAGGAGGGCAGAACAAAGGAAAAGGTTACAGGCCTTAGATTTGCTTGTTATGGAAGAAAGGTGAGTAAGGGGTGATCTGATCATAGTGTAAACACTTTTTCAATAAAGGCAATGGTAAAATGTTATTCGAAAGATGCAAAGATAGAACAACTAGAGACCATGATATGAAATAATGCAAAAAACGTGTTAAGAAAAAGATGTCAAGAATTGCTTTTGCGGTACGAGTGGTGGATAAATGTAAGGAACTGAATGATGAAAATGTGTTTTGATGGCAGTGAGAGTTCAACAGACGGGGCTCCACGAGCGTCGAAGTTCCTCCCGTTCAGTACAAACAAACGATTCCCAAAGAATTACACACACACACACACACACACAAACTAAAGCCTTATCTCTTTTTCTTTCAGCTTCGCTCGTTCTCTCTTTCTTTCAATCTCCCGCTTCCCCTTTTTCTTTCAACCTCGCTTTCTCTCTTTTTCACTCGCTCACTCTTTTACAGTTGAAGACTTCCCATCACACGCACGCAAGAAATTTTTCTAATTCCAGGGAAGGTCCGCGCTTCTTCCTGCACAAGTTTCTCTCACGTCTGCCAGTGCTGGGGTGTTAACTGTACATTTAACTTGAAAGACTTTTTCCCTCCTCTCTAGAATGTTAACATTACTGTGACCTTTAGCTTTGACCTTTTGACCTTACCCATACCCTCTGCTATGCTCTCAACTCCCACGTAATTCCTATTATCTGCCGAACCTTGATAGTGCCAAAGTGACCCTTAAACTACCTCGTACCTGATAGTTATATACGATTCCCACATACAGTGATGCCACCCTTGGGTGTGATGTACACCCAACAAATTAATTGTCTTTAAGGACGAGACCAATGGGTTTCAGAATGAACGCCACAACTGTTTTTCGGTAGGGTTGGTATACTCTACACATTGTATACTTTAGTTTACGTACAGATACTTTGTGTGTGTGTGTGTGTGTGTGTGTGTGTGTGTGTGTGTGAGTGCACCCAGCTTGTGATCTGACCCTTAACGGACTGTTTTAAGAAAGATGACGGCATTGCACATAAGCGTCGTGCCGTCGCCGAGCTCAAGGATGGAACCGTTGTGCCCAAGAGGGTTAGAACTCCTGCGATCCTCACCCACCTTATCCCAAATGCGTTCCCGACCTTTAGATTTCACCTAACCACCAGTATCCGCCTGGCCCTAATTTCTTTATAACCCATAACTTTGCTTCAAGCCCCCGACTTTCTCCCCAGCATTTAAGCAGCCACTTAACCTTTAAATCCCGCCTAATTCTAACTTCCTGTTGACCCTAACCTTCGCATCTTGTGCTTTTTTTTTTTTTTATCCTGCTATCTGAATTATCTATCGCTCTCATACTGCTGTTATATTCCTTTTTTTATGAATTTACCGTTATTCTGGTGCTATCTTGCTGTTATCTTGCTCTGTATTGCCTTGGGGGTTCACGCCTCCAAGCTGACGACGTTTTTGGCTACCCTCGTGATATCCTTATCGCTAGCGCCCCTGTTAAGGAGGAGGGGGGGAAGGGGGAGGGGAGTGTCTGTGATGAGCGTCAAGGGCATTGATGGTACAAATGAATTGATTATGATATGTCGATCACTCTGACTGATGTTACCGGACTCCGCTTGCCTGTGGGTACACCTCGAAAGAAACGCCATCGCTCGGGGAGGGTGTGTCATCGTCTTTTGACGAAAGGGGAATGCAGTCTCGTCGAGGAACTTCTCACTCCTTTCCCTGCAGCTGGAAGTAGCGCAGTCGCAATCTTTTAAAGCTGCAGGAGCCCCTTAAAAAATGAAAGAAATGATAGGATGATATATTTAAAACGGTTGAAAAAATGTTCTAGTGTTATGGAGATATCTATCATGCAGAGTACAGTCACAAGCATTTACTCCATTTTCCGTCGACTAAAGATCCATTTTCTATCATTTTCCGATATCAGGAATATGAGGGTTACGAACCCTTACGACCCTTGAGCACGACGGTGTTACCCTTAGGTATGAAAGTTTGACCTTTGACCTTAAAGTTAGGTAAAGGAAAAGAAAAGAATAAAAAGGGCCACCTAGCCCAAGAGTAGAACGGTCGTGGTCAGAAAGCCATTAGTGGTAATCAGTGTCAAGAACGCGATGGCTGGGAACTCTGGGGTCTCCTTGAAGTTCGAGTCAAGTAACTGCCAATTGTGGTAAGGCTAAGTCTAATGCCGGTTCCATGATGTCAACTCCCCGCATTGACAGTGACTACGTCCTCAGTTTAATATCCGCTCTTGCCCTCGAGAAAGCGGTTCCAGAAAGTGAATAACCAGTTTCTGTCGTAAGAGAATCCATCATCCAATTTCGAGTATCAGGTCGCATTCAAAGGGATCGCTTTGTTTTCATCAACTCGCTGGAAAGAACCTCTCTCCATTATCCAATTTCGAGTATCGGGAGCTTTTAGAGCTAACCCCCTCCCCCCCCCTCCCCCCACTTATTTACAGTAACTCGCTCTTCTCAAGAGATGTTGCAAAGATACGAAGTGAAAATATAGCTTGAATATTGGTTAAGCGTAGGCGGTAAATGCCATCTGTATGCATTAACATGCCATACGGATCTTTAAGTGAAGACGAAGCTCATTAGCAAAAATTGAATTAATTACGGTGGGAGTAATTGGCTCGTTGCAAAGCAGCCTAACCTTTGATGAGATGAATTTAGGCCTGTTTCATTTGTCTGGACTAGGCCTATCAACTGCCAGGGTCATTAAGGCCGTTAGAGTCAAGCTACAACATCCACCAACCGAAAAATCTTTAACGCCTTCTTCGGGTCTTAAAGATAATTCTAAGACCACATACACTCTCACTATGCATGTGGTCCATGTACTGGTAGATATTTTTGGAGCATATACGTAATATGTTCCTGATTCATTATTTGCGTATGTTGGTGTCTATCAGCCTCTAAGTTATAATAGTCTTAGGAATCGATATAAACTACACATTCTTATCTATTAGATTATAGTTTTGTTTCTCATTTTGTTTAGTATTTTGGCTAGAAAGTGATTTTCAAGATGTTTAAGAAAAGTTCAGTACTGTATGTCAGCTTTGTCCATTAGGCAGTTTAGTCTCTTTCTCGTCATAAGCTTTAGCGTACGCTTGAAGTAATCAGGGAATTACAATTTATTTTGTTCCATAGACGTCTATATAGTTTTAACTTTTCTTTCTCCTTCATTTGTCTTTGTCATCCAGTTCATCATGATTTTATGGAGCGAATCTCATGCATGAGTTTTCTCCCGCTGCCCGTTCCAGAGCCCTCGTTCCAGTAAATATTTTCCAGCCTCGAGAGTCAGCAAAGTTGCAAGACCCTGGTGAAGCAATTCCAGGACTGATCTTAAACGAGAGATCTTGTCGAGCCCTCAGAACCAAAACAGACTCGTCGACGTCCAGCTGTGATGTTTAAAGGACAATGTTAATACTAGTAATGATAATGATAATAATGATATTTATATAGAAATGATAAAATTTTGTAATGATGATAATAATAATAATAATGATAATGATAATAATAATGATGATAAGGATAACAGTAATGATGATTACTAATAATAAAGATAATTGTGATAATCATCCTCACCCTATTATCAGTATGATCCACAGATTGAACCATCAACTTTCTCCTCAACCTCTAAACACCGACATAACCTTTAAATTCCGCCATGACTTGTATCTTCCGGTTGACCCTCAACATACCACCTAATGCTCTTATCGCGTCATCTGGCAATGCTCATTGTCACGCTCCTGTTATCCTGTATACAATCACTCCGCTGTCATCCTGGTGCTGCAAGACTATATACCCTCTTGTTTATTATCCTCTTCCCGGGTATTACCATCGGTAATCGTAGTTTCGTGCCATAGGCTATCTCCATCGTGCTCTAGTGTTAGCTCCCACAAGAACGTCTGCGAGATGAGAATGATCGATGTATGTGAAAGACAAAGGGTCGTGTATAATCGCTCGTTCATCTGCAGTAGATGCGCTGGGGGGCTTATTATTAAGAAACGTCATTACATGGAGGTGATTTTGGAAGCGTTTTGTCCGTTTTCTTGCCGACCAGAGGTCCACGCCACTTACCGTTGTCTTCAAGCGTTTCCACAAGGAATCTTTGTGGAGATTTTTTTCTTTATCTTGCATGTAATTAATCCAGGACCAATTTCTATGAAAGTTCTTCTTGCTACCCAGGGCCTTTCTGAAAGCTTCAGCAGCTCAAGACTGCGTTAAGTGGGTGGGAAGTGTATACTCCCTTTGGAGTGAGAGATTCTTTGACGAGACTGCTGTACTCCCAGTGATACAACCTTAACGAAGGTGACTTTACATTTGTGGTATATCCTCGAGCAGGCGGAGTCCGGTAACACCTCGAGGAGGAATGAATGTAATCAGTATATAAATGCGGGAATTTGGTCACATCCAGATACTCCTCCTGTAGTTTCACTGTCTATTGATGGTTGTCTGTGGCCCAGTGACTCTGAAGTACAGGATCTCAACACAGTCAAATGACTGTGAGTAGTTACGATGCTGCAGACGTAAAACCCAGGCACTCATGCTTACTTCATCCCTTATCGGATTTCCACGCCTCTGTCTGCTCAAGGCAATAGCTCAATGGTGAATAATCTCTCTGTAAGTGAACCCGTCGTGCAGTTCCGAACATTAGGATTCTTACAGAGCCATCTCTTGTTTACAGTCACTTGTTTGGAATAAAGTATCTTTTGTCGTAAAAGGAATCCATTAACCAGTTAAGCGTATTAAATTACTTCAGATATAAGTATCCCTTGTTTCAGTATATTAGTTTTCTAGACTGTATGATAACCGTGAGACAGTGTAACTCTCTTCTTGACTATGTACCCAATACTGGCATCTGTCTGCATGAGGCCATAAAAGTCTTGATGTGAAAGCCGAACTGTACAGCAGAGTTAACCTAACCAAGGGACCAGTATCGCAAGGACTTGGCCTGACTTCTCCTCACCTTTGTTTGATTTGCGTTCACTGGATGATGCTTTCCAAGCAAATTGCCTCCGGTCTTATTACTTAATCTGTTTGTTTACTTTTAATATATATATATATATATATATATATATATATATATATATATATATATATATATATATTAGTGTTTTGCAGTCTGGAAATGGTATTAGTTCACGGATCGAAGTAAGCTTTAGATTCTTTTTCACCCAAATATTGTAATCTTTTGGTTGTGATCCTGATGTTGTTGCTAATGTGCAGTTTGCAATATGTCAGGGTTAAAGTCGATTTTGTGTTTGTTACAGTTTCTTTTTTTTTTTTTTTTCCCGATTCCTTCCTGAGGGATCTCGTGTTAGGTTTTGAAGTAATTAGGTAACTGTAGTTGAGCGTTGACCTTATGGTTCAGTCCCGAATATTCACTTTATTCTCATTCGTTGAGATTTTTTCCTCTTGTCTAATTCTCTCTCTCTTTCTCTCTCTCTCTTTCTCTCAGCCCATTCAGCACCCATCGTTCTAGAAAATATTATCGAGTATCGAGACTCAACAATTGTGTACAAATTGGGTGAGGTAGTAGCAGTATCTCTCCAGGCGATAGATCTTGCCGACCCGTCAAATGCAGATAATGATGATAATAATAGTAGCAATGATAATTATAATAATAATAATAATAATGATAATAATAATAATAATAACGGTAATGATAATTATCATTATTATTATTATTATTATTATTATTATCATTATTGTTATAATAACAATGATAATAATAATAATGATAATAATAATAATAATAATTATAATGATAATAATAATAATAATAATAGTAATAATTTTACGGGTTTATTGAATTAACCGCAGCCAAAGGCGGTGTCTAGAGCCCGTTACTCTTGCACTCCTTTTGCTGTCAGTCTTGTTGACCAGGTCCGGATGCTTGCGACTGATGTCTCTCGTACGCAACGCGCTGGTTTTAGCAAGGCTTAATTACTAAACTTGAAATTTGGTTAGATTTTTTTAATACTTATCCATAAAATTTTCATCTACGTACATTTCTTATACGACACATCATTTGTGACAAGGAGACGACTTGGTCAAAGTCACTGACGTGCGCGGGAATCAGAACGATGATGGCGAAGGGCCAAGACAGACGGCTGGAGGGGGGCTTCAAGGTGGCGGAACTGCCGGGAGTCGAAGCCATGACGCGCGCCGCCAAGTTATGGAGGGAACATTATTACCCAGGCGCCGATAATGTTATTTACGGATGACTCCGCCGGCGTTCGCGGGGCTAGGTGGTGCACGGATGATTCCGGTATGGGTCGGGAGATCTCTCGTAGTGCGTGGATGATTCTCGAGTGGGTCGCGGGAGCCTAGCCCTGCACGAATGATTCTGCCGGAGTTCACTTTGACTGATGACCTGTATGATTCTGGCGTAAATCGCTGAGCCTTGGAGTGCAGGGGGTATGATACTGGCGGAGGCTCTGAGTGTCTTCTGGCGGTACAGGGATGATAGTGGCAGTGGGCCTGAGGATCTGGTGGTGCAGGGATGATAACCGCTGAACGTGAGCGATTGATCTCGTAAAGTCTTCGGTGGGTTGGACGTCCCGGGAAGCCTGGAGGAGATGATAGCCGGTCTTAGTATACCATTAGCACCTGACTGGGATGAGCAATTGATGATAATGATGACTGGGAGGTATTCTCTCACTGTCTTGATAGTGTGTCAGATATAATGGGATTTTTTTTTCTTTTTTTTTTTGTGGTTTATCCCAATCATCCCACCTTATTTTGAATCCCGCATGTTCTAGAGAAGTTGTAGGGCTTCCCAAATACCAGAATCTCCAGCGGGTAACTGATCAACTCACGACATATTTTGAGCCACATTACTCGTACAGTGTTGACGCTTGACCTGCCTCGTGCTATACGTGCTGTATTGACGTTTGGCCTACCTCGTACATCACCTGTTGTGTTGATGTTTGACCTGCTTCATACACCACCTGCTGTGTTGACGTCTATCGTACCTTATCAGCACCTGTGTGTTAGCATATACCCAACACTACAATGCACGGCTGTTTTCTTGATTCTGACCTATCTCATACGGCTACCTGCTGTGTTGACGTCTACCGTATCTTCTACAGTACGTGTTGTATTGACGTCTGAGCCGCTACCCTGCTGTGTTACCGTGTGACACCCATGACAGGAAAGACTGCAGACTTGGCTTAACGGTCCTTCTTTTGTCTTACTGTTGCCCTGTTATCTTGATGGTATTTTACCACTACTTATTGATTATATCTATGGATGATTTGTGTTAACTAATGAAAAACGTTTGTTACCTTGATGTGATTTATATAAAACTCTTCACTGGACCAAAACGGAAAACCCCAGATACATCTTTGACATGTTGTTGCGTGAAATGTCTTTAGAATATCTGCTCCGCAAACAGAGCGAATATGAATCATAAAATGATGAAAATAATGTTAACAGTAATAATAATCAACCACTTCAGATTCGTTATTTACTTAGCCTTCATGCAGCATGCGGCACATTAAGCAATTGGAAAGTCATCGCATTTGACAATCCAACTATAAAAATTCCTGACTTTAAATCAAAGGGCTTTGATCGCAGGGGAGATAGAAATAAGTGTCAATACTCATCTCGCTCGGTAGGGAAGTATCTGTAGTGTCACCCCCTGATCCTGACATGAAAATATTTCCATTTATATTTCATGATTTTATTGAGCCTTCATACTGTAGACGTGGTCCTACAGTCTCCAGCCAATGCCGGTGAAAACGACAATAAAAAAGATATATCAGAAAACTGCAATTTGTAATCTCTTTTCCTGACATGTAATGTGAGCAGTAGCTATAATCTCTCTTCTCATATAACACGTCCACAGTTTCAACGTTTCTATTTGTTTTGAAGGTATTTGTTCCTATGTACGAAATACACTTTAAGCGTCTGGTCCCCTGAAATATATAGCTCATAAACTGAAAGAAAAGCCCGATAAAAAATGTTATGGCGATATAAAAAAAAAAGATAGAAAAAATGTAAACTAAAACTTAAATTGAGTCACATTAAAGTTTTTGCGTTCAAAGTTGTAGAAACTTGTTTTTTTTAACAGAAAACGGAGCTTAAAGGTGGTGTTCTGTCCAGACCGCCACGTTTTCCTTCACATAGAGATTACCGCTCGCGTTTATGGCGCGCAATAACTCGCGGTGCTTTCAGAGGCACAGGAGGCCCCCACCCACACCCCCCTCCTCTCCATTCTGTAAGGAGAAGTTGCCACCAATAAAAAAAGATGTGACTGGAAACAAAAATAAACGAATAAATTCCACGATCATCCGGTGTTTGAGGGCAACGGAGCTTGCACGGATGAAAACAAGACGTGGGGGGGGATGGGGGTAGAGACAGATTTCAACCAGAGGTATTTAAACGTTCAGACCCTCAGGAAGTTTGTTTTCCATCTGAACAATGTATTCTTCTCTCATGTTGTTAGTCTTTGAGGCTTTACGTCGGAACGTAACATATGGCTCCGTCTTGTGTTTCTCTAGCACAGTGATCCATTCATTTGTGTGTATGGCTTCATCTAGGAAGAAATGTTTAAGAGAAGATAAGACTGATTGTGAAGAATTTGATCATCATTCTAAGTGGGGTCGATATTTGTTTTTTTCTTTCATAATCTAAGGTGATGAATGCCACTCGGCAAACATGTAACTGCTTTTCTTATATCGTGTCATCTGTAGTAATGGATGAGGCAGTCTGGAATATCTTTAGCGCCCGTGGTATTGCTGAGTATAGAGCATTCAGATAAAGAGATAATGTGGTTTGAGAATTTGTGTCATCGAGAGCTGTGTTTGAAGTGTTCGGCTGAACAGTTATATATCGTGGATATTTCTCGTACACTGTCACCAGCCAAGCATGACAGAGAGAAGGAAAGAAGCTCATATGAGAGAGAGAGAGAGACAGACAGACAGACAGACAGACAGACAGACAGAGAGGAGAGAGAAAGACAGAGAGAGGATGAGTTTATTTTTATATCATGCTCAAATAAAGTGTCCATTGGTTTGGCGATTTCCAAAGTCGTGTCTCAGGATAGTTTTTTTTTTCAGCTTTCCCATTTTTTTTTCTTTTTTTGTCCGTTTGATTTTTTTATATTTTTACGAGGGCAATGATGCAACGCCTTCCCTTGGATAACACTGGTGAAAGCCCTCGCCCTTCAGTGATTCCTCGTCAGAAGTTAATAAAACTTTTATACAGAAGATTGACAGCTCTGACTCCTCTTCGCGTTTTCTTTTCTACTTGAAGGAAAACGTAGTCATGGGAAAATTAACTTTAGAAACGCCTTAGCATCAACACCAAAAATACATGAGAAATAGATATGTTGTAAGATAAATGATCACACGTCTTTCGGGAAGCAGTAACTTTATGATATGTTATGATGATAACTGTGGAGGCAAAGTGATCAATACGCTTGCTGTAGCAGTATCTACATAGAATAAGATTACTTTTAAGAACTCACATTTTATTAGTGCTTGCTGCTTTAAGATTACTTTAAAGAAATCACATAAAATCTTGCTGTTTTAGGATTAAGAACTCAACTTATAAGTGATTGCTGTTTTACAATTGATTTAAGAATTTACTTCTTAGAAGTTTTCAGTGTTTTAGGGGAACTTATCTAGGGAGATACTAAAGGTAAAAATCTCCTAGTGTTGAGAAATGCATTCCCTCTCAACACAGGTTCCCCTCATTTAACCTGGCAAGACTTTCTAAAATTTTCTCACCTGTTGGGGGAACAAAAAGAGAAGTAGGTTGAGAGAAGTGGCCTGGTGACGAGCAGTTGGTTATGGACCTTCCATCCTTCATTAAAAAGAACGAAAATAAATTCTTATATGGTGGAAGGGAACACTGCTGTCTAGACCAGCACCTCAAGTTGAATGGTTTTATACTTAAGAGTTCATTAGACTTTCTAAGTTAGAGGTAGTGAATCTATAATGCCACGTGGTTAAGGGAAGGCGGAATTAATTAGAGTAACGGGTCGTCGACTGGTCAATTAAACTTTCATAAAACTTATGCCAGGCTTATTTGACTTACCACACAATACATACATATTGGGAGAGATTTTCCCTTTTTCTTCTTTCTTCCTTTTAAGGGAGTAGTAGTAGTGAGGCTACCAAGTAAAAGGTCCGGATTCGAATCCTAGCTCTTGGAGGGTATTATATATATATATATATACATATATACATATATATATATATATATATATATATATATATATATATATATATATATATATATA
>JAYMFT010237965.1:0-11093 GCA_038088735.1 Panulirus argus | reverse complement strand
TGGTTACATCCACACACATTTAGACACCCCAATCTGAGCCTTCAAGGAGGATGAGCACTCCCTGCCTGGCTCCTTCTTCTGTTTTCCCTTTTAGAAATTGAAAATACAAGAAGGGGAGAGTTTCCAGCCCCCCACTCCCGCCCCTTTTAGTTGCCTTTTACGACACGCAGGGAATACATGGGAAGTATTCTTACACCCCTATCCCCATGGAATATATATATATTTATCTATATATTTATCTATTTATTTATTATACTTGATCGCTGTTTCCCGCGTCAGCGAGGTAGTGCCAGGAAACAAATGAAAAATGATCCATCCCCCCACATACACACATATATACATACATGCACATATATGCACAGTACATACATATACATACCAACGTATACATATATACATACACATGCATATACACATATACACATGTACATAGTCACACTTGCTCGCCCCCATCCACTCCTGATGCCACCCCGCCCCACAGGAAATAGCATCGCCACACCCTGCGCCGGCGAGGTAGCGCCAGGAGACAGACGGAACGGCCACATTCATTCACACTCAGTCTCTAGCTGTCATGTGTAATGCACTGAAACCACAGCTCCCTATCCCTTGGAATAGGGTAGAAAGAATACTGCCCAGGTATTCCCTTCGTGTCGTAGAAGGCAACTGAATTACTTTCCACATGAAGAACAGAGCAAGGAGCCAAGTGAGGATTTTTACCACTACCGCTGTTATCTGTTCTTGGCGCTACCTCGGTCATGCAGGAAATAGCGTGCATAAATAAGAAAAAATATATATATTATTTACTTATTTATATGTTAAAGTACTATAAGACTGACTTAAATTTAGCAATTATCAATTACGTTTCAGTACTGAGAACGAGAGAAATCTGATAAGGCTACTTACCAGCAGTGGTCGGGTCCATGGCTGATACATATCTTAGCAGGTATTCAGTTATGAAGTATTTGACTTCAGGCTCCCTTATCATAAAGAGATCTGAGAGATGGGTTCAGAAACAGAAACAACACAGCTTTATTAGGTAGGTACGGAGTGTGAGCCAGTACAAGTAGTGTAGGCTTAGGTAAAGGAATTGACGTGAGATTCTTGTAAGGAAGGCGTGGCAGGAGTCCCGTGGCGTTTGGAGGTACAGCATGCGAGCCTGGATCTCGTGGTGCATCTACAGGAGAGGTGGTGTGCCGAGGTTCTGCAGCAGATGTGAAGAGGAGATAAAGAGGTTCCGAGACTTTGCTGCTGATGTGAGGTATGGAAGACGAATGAGGTTCCGTAAATTCGGAGAGAGACTACGGAGGTTACCAGGTTGTGCCGCAGGGGGGGGGGGTTTAGAGGCGTAGCCGAGATCCAGCAGAAACTGTGGCGGAGGGCGGCGCTGACGATAGGGGTCATGGGAGATAAGGCATCACAGAAACCTGCTAGAAATCAGGAGTCACATGGTGGACTGCTACGGATGGAGATGCGCCCCCCCCCCCCTAAAGGACTCCTGAAGTCAACAAGAGTCGTTGTAGGAGACGTCTTCAAGGAAGCGCTATTCGCGCACTTGCGTGTCTGAGACGGGAATTGCTTGACTGACACAGTTGGCGGTCATGCGAGGCAACGCTGTAGGTGGCAATAAGGGTGGGGGAGTGGGGGGGACGAACACGGTCCCAGTGGATGGCAATATCGTTCCTTTGGGAATCATACACGACCGTTCATTGGCGGGAGGCCAGAAGAAGCGGGCCTTCTGTCGGTGAGGTCGAAAAGCGTCCAGCTGCTGATCCCTGACGTCAGCGGTACACCTAAGTCGAACGAGGTCACACAAGGTCTGCCAGGTGCTTAATTCGATAAATACAGTGGCCAGGTGCGGCCGGCGACCTGGGAGTGGTTGCCCACCACGGCAGGTCGGCAACAGTAAGACGAAGATTCTAAATGGAGCAGCACTGGGTGGATGTACTCTCCCGGTAACTAACTCTCGTAATTCATCCACTCTTCGAGCTAACTTCCTGGGCATGACGGCGCTAAAATGATACTTAAAGGTCAGGTCAAATCATCCCACCACAAAAAGATCACACAGTCTTCCTTAAGCAAAACAAAGGACGCGGATCCTGGTGGTCATTCACTCCATCACTCACCGCGGCAAGACCTCTGGTTATCACCACGTAACTTGAATTAACAATGTGTGTTATCTGGAAGAAATAACGCAAACTATCAAGTGGGCGAGAATTTCCAGAGGAACACCCCCCCCCACGCCTGATGTGACGTGCCGGGTGACAAGACTTACGACAGCTGCTGACCGACACGACCCTGCCCCCCCCCCCTCGGCCCCCTTGCGGACGTTGCTGGAGACACAAGTGGACAATGACGGACGGCCCTGATGGAGTGGCAGAGGGTGGCGATGACGGGCCAGGGCCGTGGGTGGGGGTGGTGGGGGGCATCCCCCCCTCCATATCTATGACAGCTTAACTTCTGCTGTCGCTGACGACTGACCGAACAAAAGAAATGTTAATCGTAGGAAAGAGCCTCAGTCAGACACGTTGGGGGGGGGGGCGGGGGAAGCTGTAAAAGACGATCCTTACAGACTTGAAAGATTGAGACCAGTGATGTTGAGAGTTGCGCTCTTGTGCTCAAGGGTCGTACCGTCGTGTTCAAGGGTCGTACCGTCGTGCTCAAGGGTCATGCCGTCGTGTTCAAGGGTTGTACCGTCGTGTCAAAGGATCGCACCGTCGTGCTTAAGGCCAGTACCGTCGTGCTCAAGGGTCGTACCGTCGTGTTCGAGGATCTAAGGGTCTATAACCAATCTACATTCAATCCCTTTACAGCTTTCGTTTCCTCAGAACCACGTAATCTTCCACTTTCCTCCCTCAGTCTCTCTCTCTCTCTCTCTCTCTCTCTCTCTCTCCGCGCAGGTATTCCTCCTGAACTGGTTGCCTCACGGAAAATAAATTGATATAACGACGATGTTCGTAAATGCTTATTAAAGCGCTGAACAAGAAATGACATTGAAAGGAGACCAAATAGGATGTACCTGCCCAGAATTTGCATAAAGGCAGGGCTTAGTGCGTACTTGGAGAGAGAGAGAGAGAGAGAGAGAGAGAGAGAGAGAGAGAGAGAGAGAGAGAGAGAGCGTACGTACGTCTGACCCTAAACGAATGACGCAGAACCCATAAAATGCTCCCCGTGCGCTGACAAGATTGTTCTAACACCTGAGGTCGCTGCCGCCGGTCCCAACTGTTGCTCCTGAATGGCTCCCGCAAAATGTTGGGAGATTGAGCAGAACATTTATATTATACGCAGCGAGAGCAACGAGTGGTACTGCCAGCAAATGGGACACGGCGGCATGTCGCTGAAATTGACAAAAGCGTGAGTGTCTTACTATTTGTGTGTGTTACGGGGAGCGAGTTTCACACTTGTGTTGCCCCCGTCTCTTAACTTTGTGTGTATGTACTGTGTCCTTACGCCTATGCATGTATGCACACATGCATAAGCCCTAGCCTATTCCAGGTAACCCATCTGATCGACCGGGTCCTCAGGGAGGAGGATGAACAGCTGGGCTGCCGCGCCCACATTTCGAACCTAACGTGGGTTTGGTCATAGGCGGCCCGTGCGTGCGGTCTTCCACTGCAGTACCCATAATCCTACACACACACACGCACACACACACACACACACGCACACACACACACTCACACACACATAAATACTAATATCATATAAAACTTAAAATATCTATTTAGTCAGCCATGGACTATGCCATAAATTCTCAATAATAACACAAATTGATTACATGAATAATAAATCTACTTTTCGTTATAATTTTAGAAACACAGATGGAACACCTGAAGAAAAAAAAGTTATAAACTTAATTTCGGACACAGTGAATATTTAGTTTGAAAAGCACCCACCTCTGTAACCCCTCGCTGACCTTTGTCGCTCACAGGAAATCCCAGAAACAAGCCATGACATCCCACACTCTCAGATAAATCCCCGAGCCCAAGTGAGAACATCCCACGTTACCAGATAAATCCCAGACCTCAAGTGATGACATCCCACGTCACGAGATAAAATCCCGATCCAAGTGATGACATCCTACACAACCAGATAAATCCTCGACTCAAGTGATGACATCCTACACTAACAGATAAACCCCCAACCGAAGTGATAGCACTATCATAAAATCCTTACATATTTCGAAAAAAAAATTCAAGAAAGACAAATTTTCACCTTTACAGTATTCAGTAAACGATAATAAAACTTAAAAACAGAACGGCAATGCTGGAGGTGGCGTATAGTACTGGTTAGGGGATAGTGCTAGGAGAGGCCCACTTCCTTAAACTAACATTTTTTCACATCTCCAGCAGCAGTGCTACCCCATCCTTAGCTCTCGCCTTCACACTAAACCTCTGACTTTACCCCTAAAGACATTCCTAAACTATGTTACCCCTTCTTTCTTTAATCTTGTGACACTCAGAGCCAGAACATCCAGGTTCCTTTTCTCAACATAATGCCCGTCTCTTCCCTCTTCTCATATTGGTTACATCCAAACACATTCAAACACTCCAGCCTGAGCCTTCGAGAAGGATGAACACTCCTCGCTTGGCTCCTTTATAATTCTGCGGTGAAACAACACATGTAAACGAAGCATGATAGGTGAAAGGGAGACGGGGCAGATTAATGACGTGTGGGATTCAAGGTAGTTGGAGTGGGTGGATCCTACAGCATAGCTCCCAAAGGATGAAATCTATAAAGCTGGAGAGTCAAAGGTCAACCGTGTCACCTGGCTGATTTGTAAAGGAAATAATCTCATTACCCTCGCCGGCATATACTCGTGGAGAGGGCGTTGCGAATGTCAGCGTTGTGAAATATGAGGAAACAGGATTAGATAGTCAATGGCAGAAGTAATAATAATGTTGACGACCTGACGCATCCTGCCCGACTGGTTTACTGACGAGCCGGATTATGGGTGGTCTGTGTACGCTAACCCCATGAGCACGAAGGTACGACCCTCTGGGAATGACGGCCTATATAGCCTTCGACCTGGTCCTTTAAAGGTCGAGTCAAAGGTCAGTCAAGGTATCAAGCTCAAAGGTCGTACGATCATGGTCACAGGTCGAACAGTCGTGCTCGCCAGGTTAATCAAAATTTTAGGCAGAGAACGTATTGTTTCTAGTACTTGACGGGTGCCTGTGTCTACCCAGTACAATACCGAAGGGCAGAAAGGGAGGAAGACTAGTGTTGGGACCTTTGTATATTATATACCAAGAAAGGCAAGTGCCTCCCAGATCGCTCAAACTCAACCAGACAACACCACCAGGTCTCTCAACCAGGCCACACCACCAGGCAGGTCTCGCCAAACACATTTTTCATTTTCCTAAACCGTATCGTTTTCACATTCAGGAACCTGGCACCCGAGCAAGAGGCGAGTCCCTTACAGGTTGTGTGTCAGTCCTGGTCATGGGTGACTGGCTTGAGGGCCAGCGTGACCACCAGAGGCGCCACTGGTCTCGTCACGCTACACAACAATCAGTGCAGCATGAGTAGCCAGTCTTGTTTATCAGGTTACACCCAGCCCACAACCATTATATAAATTCAACAAAAGTCTATACACGAAGGTATGTCAATGTATCAGTGCTGTTTCTTTTGTGTGTATAATCATTACCATCTCTAACTTATATATATATATATATATATATATATATATATATATATATATATATATATATATATATTGTAAGTGTTATAGGCGGTAGTGGTCCTGGGTATATGTACAAGTGGGTACTATCAGTTTTGGAGAGTAGCGGTAGGTATTTGTGACCTCCCACAGAAATATTTTCAGAGGAGGGGGTCAAAAATTGGTTGGTGGGTGGTGGTGCTGAAGGTGCTAGTGGTTAGTGATAATGCTGGTGAGTGCTGGTGGTGTTAGAGGATTGTAGTGGTGGTGGTGTGATGTTGTGCCGGTGGATAGTGGTGGTGGTGCTGGATAGTGCTCGTGCTGGTAGGAGGTCGTGCTGATGATGCTAGTGGACAGTAGTGGGTCCGGTGGAAGGTCGTAATGGTGGTGCTGATGGGTGGTCGTACTAGTGGGTGGTGGTTGTGGACTGGTGGGTGGTCGTGCTAGTGGGTGATGGGTGTGGACAGTGGTGGGTGGTCGTGGTAGTGGGTGATGGGTGTGGATAGTGGTGGGTGGTCGTGCTAGTGGGTGAAGAAAGGTGTGGACAATGATGTAATAATGCCAGTGCTGGATACGGACCAAGTGGACACATCAGGTCAAGGAGCCCACTTGAAACGTTTGCTGACCGCTGGCACCCCCCAAAAAAACGTTTTGGGCAACATGGACAATAACAAATGAAAAATTAAAGCATGTTTTGGCAACATTAGTATATTCACAGTCGATATGCGTCACCTAAGTAGGTTCGTGTCAACATATAATATCCCTTTTGTTTAAATATGAACAATACCATGCGATTTTAACATGATCTGCAGCAATTGGGTTTTCAGCTAAGAGAACAGGAATTTGAATGTCGACGGGATGGCTGGCTCCCCGACAATAAATAGGAGTTTCAGGGTCTGAGCGAACATAATTTCCTGAGATATCACTGACATACGGAAGTCATGAAATATAACAGAACATGAGTTTGCAATCACCAGTTGAGCTGCGATGAGGCAACGAAGTGATGTGAATACTTACCTAATGACGATCTGTTGGTAATAAACAAGGCGAGATCTTAAAGTGCAAAAGAGCGCAGAAAAACAGATCCCTGTCCCAAGTCTTACGAAATAACGCACCACACCAGCCTCCACAAACAGTTAAACTTAACTGACGTGCGAGTGCTGCTGGTCTTGGTGGTGATGGCGGTATGGGTGTGTTCGTGCGTGCGTTTCCAAAATTGCGTTGGTTCAAGCGCAAGTCTCGTCGACCTTAGTGATTGGTTACTCTGTTCATGACGTCGGCAGAATGCTCACTTGCACTCCTGATTGGCAACTTTATCTATGACGTAATAAAGGCGCTGCCTGTGAGTGGCTCGATTTTCTGACGTCATAGCGCGCGTCATTTGACTCGGAACCATCTGTTCCAATGGGTGCATGAGTTGCGAGTTAGTCTTTACTCTGCATTACTCTAATCCTGGAGACGGAATCTGTTTTAGAAATATGAAGTTTATAATCCCTATATATTTTACATACATTAATCGATTTAAATATAATCAGCTGCAACTTTACGTAATATACTAACGGTCCTGTGAACAAATAACTTTACTGTACAAAATACATTGAGACAAAAATTAAACTTACTTATATCTTAATCGCATATCAATTAATTGTTCCTTGGTAGTCCGCTCATGTAAGATTAACTCTCCAAGACTCCTTACCCTTTATCTTGCAACGCATGAGTTCTTGGTTATGTCTTACTTGACACCAACGAAAGTAGATAACGATACTGTATCTACCGAAATGGTGTCAATATCTATCGTTTTCTACAGCGTTATAATTACTTTTCCCCAGCCTGTCTCCTTGTCTTTGTATATTGACTTACAAATGATGATTTAGCAGATGGCATGCCTTGGTGCGAGCAACAGGAGCACAAGGTGGACCAGGGATCATAAATCGAAACGCCATATTCCTAATCAGTACAACATATGCTTGAGGACAAACATTGCAAACCTTCGTATTTAACGTAACGTTGTGTCATCTTGGGTGAGATTTGATGTAAGTAGGTTACTGCAGATTGCAGTCGCTGTAACTCTAGCCGTTCGCACGTTTAAGTGAAATATGTAAGTATTCAGACTCCTGTCGCTAGCGTGAGCTGTCAAGGACAAGGCGACGCGCCGGGCCACCGATCATGTATGGTGGATGAATAGGAATTATTTAATGTCCAGACAACACTGAATACACGGTCCCCGCCTGTGTTACATGCCAGGTGATGTTGCTGCCTCTATTAGCACCCTGCTAATGGATTCCGTGGTATCCATTTTTTACATAAAATTTGATGATTTCGACCCGATATTCTTGACAGTGATCTTTAACATTTCATCATGGAAGCTGTGTGGTGGAAAGAACACCACATCACCCGAATATTGTTGCCCACGGACTAGTGTTCCCAGTGTGGAAAAAACACGAAGCTTGAGAGGTGAGAATTATTTAATAACTGGAGTCAAATATTTATGGGCAGTCCAGCCGGGTCGACAAAAATCTGCAATGTACACGTTATCCACCTGACAGCAACTTGCACTTCTGTCAAACATATGCGTTTCTCTTTTACCGAAAATAAAATAAACCTTAGCATTTTACTCAGTGTCTGAGCTGCTCAGTCTAATACTTTAGAAGAACAGAGAAATACAAACATTAATACAGGAACGAGATATGGTTGAAAAATGATAGGGAGGGAAGGAGACTTAATGGGGAAAAGTTGCGTGTAATAATAATTTCAGAATCTAAAGTTGCAGGCAAAAAATCTATGAAGTGTGAGTCAAATGATGAGCAGCAGGAATAAATAAGCTGTGAGTCAAGTGATGACTAAAAAGAATGGCCAACGCAGGGGTCTTGGTTATTTGATGCTGATAAAGAGATTCACGCCAATTTTAGTAATAGCAGCATAAAAAAAAATCACGTGTGAATATACCTACAACCGCCATCTGGTAACACGTGTAGGCTAAAAAATTGTAATGAATAATATTTTGAATAAATCAGCTGATGGTTAAAATTGTAGTTACTTTAATGGTAGCGTTCAAAGAAAATTCCCATTTCTGTGTACCAGATGTTTGACTGTAAGGACTGAAGAAAAACAGTTCTCATCATTTGAACTGCAGGCAACAATTCACTATAAGACTCCCAATGATAATGGTAACTTAGATGTACCTTTGTTTAGACTCTGAACGCAAAATTCCACACCAAACAGTCTGAGTTAGACAGTATACTTTATTTACCGAGTATCATTCTGGAGTTTCTGTATTCGTGATTTCCGTAAGTAAAGAAGTATTATAGTGTGACACGAATATTTTGTAGAGTTGTCGAAATTTACTGTAGCGTAGCCAGATATATATCTTTTTTCAATTTTTGTTTTTTGGGAGAGGATGGCTGAGGAAGAAAAATTGAATTTGAGAGACAATATGGCTCACTACGCCAATTATCGTACATATTGAATGTCTGATCCAATATTCATTTGATTGCTTCCCATGACTCCATTTCTAGTAGGAAGGCATCTAAGAGTAATTAATACATGACAGAACGTTATCATGATAACGAGAGGTGTTGATCATGACAACAGTAACGTCAGGGAAATATTTATGGAATTTCCCCCTACTGGAGCAAATACTCAGAAAGGCCCATTTATATGCGTGGAGACAGATGATGGTCACGATGATAGATTTCTCACAAGGTATATTACAACTCACATTGTTATACTAAAGAGGGCTTCACATGCCTTAGATTCTTGGGGGCAACAAGGACTTTTGCTGTTGAGTACTAGGGGAGAAGGAAGGGCCTACTGGGGGAATTTCCCCCACGACTGAAATATACCAAAACATGCTCTAAAACACTGCTAAGTACATGTTATCATGTGTCATTAGATTTGGACTCGAGGAGGACATTAATGAACACATTAAACACAGTGAAGATAACACACCATCCTGGGCTCAAGCTCTTTGGAGTTCACTTCCATGTTCTGAAAAACAAAGGACTGTCTGTCTGACAGGTGGGCCAGAGACAACGTAGAAGCTGTCAGGGTCCAGGAGCGATTGGTTAAAGGGACACTGACCTGACTATCGCCACTGTGGACTGGAAAAAGGCGTTCAACCTCAAGGAAAATGATACAGTAAGGCCCTGTTCATATCGAACACAGAAAGTGACAGATTTTTTTCTTTTTCATGCAATACCACACGAACAACAAACTAACCACAAGAACAGAGTTAAGGGAGGTTGGGGGGCACCACATACGGGTGTTGATTAAAGGGCAAGTGGGGTTAGCTGTCCAATACGACAAAACACAACGTTCAATGTACTCACATGACAGAAAACAGCAGTTGTCATCAACCCCAGTTGACTCAGGATCCCTCAGCAAGTGGGTTTAGGCAGGAGACACTGACTACAGATATCCACGGTGATCAGGAATCAACTGGCACCAGCTGGTACTTGGAGGAGATATCGGCAGTCAGTCGTGCCGTGACCAGAGCAACGCAGCTGAGACTGGTGGCTGCCTTACGCAGCTCTCCGTCAGGATCAGGTGGAGGCAGCAGAGTGTGGCAGGGGCGAGCTCAACTTCATTTGGTTCCTGGCACACACACACACACTAGACGGGCAGCTGGCGATAAAAGAACTGTCTTGCAGGAAACACTATCACACTAGCATCTCAACCGAAAGATAAAGGCATTTCGCGCGTAATGTTGGTCCTCTTCCAGCTCAGAACTCTGTAAAAGGTAAGTTCTCTATTTTCAAGTATTATAATCATATTCAAGTATATGGTTAAAGAGCTAATTCAATTCCACCATGAATCCGTTTTAGCCAGTTCACAACTGATTGCATGTAAGTCATTAATGTTAAAAGTAGCTTTGAGATCAAGAGAGGTACTGTATCTATAACCAAAGTAGAGAATTGAGAAAGTGAGCATGTAATGATGTACTCTTTCTGTGTCTGAAATGATCTTTGATCCTCTACAGAAGACGAGTAAAGATCCTCATTTGAAAGGTTTGGCATAAACAGCTTCAAGAAGTTAGGAACATAATCCTAAGGATAGTTGGTTGGTAAGGTTAGTGACGTACTGTTATGTACTACAGGTTGAAAACGTACCTTGATATACGTAATGTTATGATTCAACAACTTTATTAAAATCGTTAGAATTCTGTGAGATTAATTCTGGTCTTATTTACAAACGTATGTTCGACGATCAGCTTAGACAGAAGTTGCAGTAGAAGGCACTCACCGCACCGTTACTTTTAACAGATTTCTAAGAAAATGTTTATATTAGTGTCATAACAATTCGTGGTAGAATTACTATCCCTTCGATGAAAGATGTCACACACACACACACACACTCCAACTGAAGTGCGATTTCACCTTCATATATATATATATATATATATATATATATATATATATATATATATATATATATA